>VWYK01042304.1:1688-42301 GCA_013399775.1 Semnornis frantzii | reverse complement strand
TACTGCTAAAGGCCACAGGCTCCATTAGATGGACTGCAGTTTGGAGCTAATATAGCAAATAGTCCAGGGCGCTCTGATGGGTTTGTTGTTGACAAAATATTGTTCAGCATTTGCACAGGAGAATTTCCTCTAACACTCATTAAAATCTCAGTCCAGAAGAAAAGGTAAAATAAGACCAATTTGAATATGACCTTCAGATGTTTTCTCTAATTTCTGAAAGATTCCTTCCTTTCCTTCTTCACTCCTTTCGATGGTTTGAGAACTGTGACTTTTTTGGCAGCCATGGGGATGCAAATCCTACTCAGTGCTATGATGTCAGTGATGATTAGTGAGGCTCCCTGCAAAGGGAGAGTGAGAGTACTTTCTTAAACTAACATGTTGTCTTTTGTCATTATTGTAAGCAAGGATTTTTGAGATTGAATCCCAAACAAACGTCCTTTTGTGTGGTCTTGCTCTTCCAGCCTTACTGAGTTGACTGAACTAATCACCTAGCTGTGTTTCTGAGAAACTTTTAGGTTTTATTGTGTGCAGTTGCTTACGCCCCCTTCCTGAATACAAAGGTCTCCACTTTAAGTCTTTGAACTGTTCTGTCAGTCACGTGGAAATGGCTTGTTTGTAGACTCTTCCTTTCCTTACCTTACCCGGGGATATTTTCCCCCCATCCTATTGATTCTGTAATACTGCAGTTGCACAGAACCAAAGCTGCATATTTTGTATCTGAGTAGGGAGCAATTTTAAAAGTAAAACAAAATGAATAAAATAACCCAAACCAACCAGCAAACAGAAATGCCCACAAGGTCCCACCTCAGATCTGATCTTACTTATATAGTTTGTTTTCTCTGTAGAAGAGCAGGAAGTTCATTAACATCTTCACTGATCAACCACTCCATATTCAACTGATTCTCCACAAAGCAGTGTCCACAGCTTGTTGGAAGTAACTTGGATTCAGTCAGATACTCAGAGACGTTGGTCAGGTCAGCTTGAGGATCACTGACTGCTCGAATCCCAAATCTTGGAGGCAAACATGATCAGCTCAGCTAGAATTAATATTTTTACTTTTTCAATACAGCTTCTTGTGTCTCATGCACTATGTAAGTCTCTCCAATTATGTAGCTGAAGTTTTAGACATATTGTCAGAGGCAGCCACTGAATGAAAAAGTAGCTGAAACTGTTTCAAGTAAGTCTTCTGTGTATTTACATCTACATATATATACACACACATGCATATGTAGTATAAACAACAGAAATAATTTAATGTGCACAGTGACACTTGACAGCACCTTCTGCAAATTAAATTTCCTAACCTGCTGCCCCAAGGAAGAAGAGGAAGTAATTGACTTTATTCTCACTGTTGAAGGTTACCAGCTTCCTAGAGTGGCAAAGTGCATGGTTAGTTAGGTGTAGGAAGGGTTGTGGCAGGGAAAGGCAGTAGGATTCTGCAGATGATTAAGAGAGTTGGATTTCATGATGCTTGGGTTGTCTTTCTGATTTATTGCTGACACCAATGTTTTATTTCTGTAGCTGAGCTGATATGGGTGAGATGGAAGGGTGAGGGACTGTTACTGGCATCTTCACCGATACATCCTGGTCTGCACCAGGACAAGTTGCAGGCAGCCATGTTTTGTGGGTTGAGAGTATGATACCTTCTGCTTCTCATGTTTCTCCTTCCTGGCCTGACAAAACAGTGAGGAAGGGAATTCTGTAGTGGAATGGAAGGTGGAGAGTTCTGTGGCAGTTCTAGTGAAATGAGAGAAAGAAAATTTAGGGGAGGGGGGAAATGTATAATGTACACAATACAGCCTGTCCTTTCTTACTGATTGTGACATTGAATACTATTTCTCTTAAGCTGTCTTCACACTTTCTTTTTGTTGGGTACTCCTGTCAAAACAGAAATGTGCATCCAGAGTGTGAAAACAGAAGTTCTTGTTGAGAAGCTTCAGCTGGAGCTATAGGAACTCTGAAGCTGAGCCCCACATGCATGCGTCTGTTGTGTATGTGTGAGCAAGCAGATGTATACACACCTCCAGTTGTTCTGTGAGCCATTTGAGCCAACAGTGCCATAGAAAGAGGCCTCCTTTGTGGTTGTTTGTGAGGGTCTGTACTGATTTAGACTGAGGAATTAATACAGGCTAAAGCCGTATGTCTGTCCTTTGAATTTACCCTAATGACTCTTTAATTCTCTGTTTTATTACTATTTTTCCTCCATTTTATTTTTTGACTGCCTTATCTTTAAAACCTGAAACTACTTTTCCTAGGCCAATCTGGAGTCCTTTACAAGAAATGGTAGTAATTCATTCAGGAGCTCTTTACTCTGGCTTTCTTGTCTGCTTTTATTCCAGTAGCTTAAGCATGTTATGGAAATCCTTCTCTGCTGGCATGTTGGCAGACAATTTTACTGCAATCAGAGTGTTCTTGTCCTGTATAACAGCTTAAAATGAGGAAATCAAGTTCGTATTTCTTCCCCATATGACATTTTAAAATTGCACTATAGATCCTGAAATCTGCAGTCAGTGAGATTTGTGGAGGATGTAGAAAACTTTGAAGAGTACCTGCGTCTTGCAGGATCAGGTCTTGACAATTGGACCCAGCTCTTTATTAAATAAAGAGTTGGTGCTGTGCACTGTCAGATGACAGTATCTCTCTGTGGGTTTGTTGTAACACAGTGCAAATAGAGATTTGAGACCACGGTGCCAGAGTGGTGCAGAGCAACATCTGAGGTCCTGTTTAAGACACAATGAAGAGAATAATTTTGTCTTGTCCTGTTAGATGTAGTTTGCCAGAGGAGGTTAGCATAAGAGAATGTGGAAGAGTCTGTAAGTAACTTCAGTTTTGGTTCACTCACAGTTCTCAGCTAATGATTCAGAGCTGCTAAGTGCCTCCCACCATCTCTACTCCCTATAGATTTAGGCCTTAACTCTGCCTAAGAGTCAACACCTGATGTGCTACTACTGCATTTCACTTTGCCTTGGATAGCCTTATGGAGCTCTGTGGAGCCTAGACACAGTAAAAGGCTTTTTTTAACTGCTGCTCTAGGAGGTGTTGATTTGCTGTAGCTCCCAGTCAATTTTCTTTTTCCTTCCTGCCTTGCTGAGGTGCTGGGGTTTCAGGTAACGGGTTTCATTGTTACTTCTTTTTTCTTCCTTTTTTTTTTTAATATTGATAATGTACAGGGTCTAAACCTGTTAGTAGCACAGAACTACATAAATCTGCTGCTGATTTTTATTATGAATAGTAAAGTCCATCTGAAACTGATCAGAACAGCCTGAAGCTGGAGTAGAACAGCAAGTTAGCAGCTAGATAAGGCAGATACATTTGAAGTATTTTGCACATATTTTAACTGTATTTGGGTATTTTATATATACATAAAATATTATGACTAACATCAGAAGCTATTTTAAAAATTAAAAATATTACAAAGCTCAGATACATTTGCTTGTGAATTGTGGTGGTGGACAGACACAAAAAAAACTTCCATAGCTCACAACATGAGCTTCAGTCCCAGGTCTCTGTGCAATGAAGCAATTTTCGGTGCCTGTATGATGAGAACTAATAGTGACTCGTGAGCCAGGAAACAGGAGTCCTTAACTTGCCTGTGGTCATACAGCACATTGATTTCCCTTCCTGGTGTCTCAGTGTTTTCAGATGGAAGATGGTGCTAAGGATACTTACCTTGCTCTCTGATCTGTACATGTTTAGCAATGTTCTGCCTGCACAGCATGGTCTGTTTCTTAGTTGTATTGCCTCAGTGCAATAAAATAGAAAACAGAAAAGTCAAAGGATTGAAATATGAACACGCTGAAAATCATGAAGAAAGCTCTTGCCGCCTGTTGGTTAACTGAAATGTGGATCTTTGGATAGTCAATGGTTTTAAAAATAAAATGAAATCACTCATTTTTTTATTATTTTGTTTTTTAAGAACACAACCATTGCAGTCCATTGCAGTTAAAATCTTAAAATGAATCTCAGAGGCACCAAATAAAGCAAATTTCTTGCTCTAAACTCCACTCTTGACTCTCATATAATGTGAACCACATGCAGTTGTTGATGCATATGTGAATGCAGGATATGTGTTCCTGTACATGTTTAGAGGTGGTGCATTTAAAACATGCATATGAAGGATCCTGAGTTTGTGTGGACAGGACAGGCCTTTGTGTCTTTGAACTTGGTTTCTGAAATGAAGCATGCAGATGAGATTGAAGGTTTGAACAACAGCTTTCTGTTCAACTCACCAATCTGGCAGGCAATACATAACAGTTCCTTAGTAGAAGAAGAAATTAAATATGTATCAAGAAGTTTTGTATTGAAAACAAGCCATGGAGCAGAATATAGAATATGTAATTGCTGCATAGTGTTTGCTCCTTTGGTGAGAAATACCGTTCTCTGCAAGCACTTTTAATTGCTGCTATAGCATATCAAAATGACAGCAGCTTATTGGTGTGGCTGATTACACGTGTGAAGAAAGGATGGTATGAAAGTCCTGCTCAGGATTTGGATGGCAGGATTGCCTTCCTGTTTATAATCCCCTGTGCGATTTAGAGTTCTAGGCCTAACGTTTCTGAATATCAAAGTTCGAGCACTGCTTTACATGAGCTACAGGGGTAGTTTTAGTGGAAAAATATCCAGCCACTGCTGGATGTTCTCTTTAGTACACTGATGGGAGCCAAACCAACATCTTGGCATTGGTGTAGTTCATGGATCTTGACTAAAGATCCAGAGAAAAGTGTATGTACATGATTAGAGTGGAATTAAGAAGCTAAATAGCAAATGGTGAGAGACAACTGATACGGAAGATGCTGATACTATAGTAACTATTTTAGTTAAGTGGTTGGGGGAAAACCATGTAGGAGTGAGGGCTGAAGTGGAAATGGTGTGTATCTTCTATTCTGTTATCATCATAGAGGCTCCTGAGCCAGGTCTTGAAACCAAGGCATTGACAGAGCTGCCTACACTGTCCCTTTCCCTTGTGAACATCTCATTTGCACAATCAAAGATTAGCTCTAAAACAGTATAAGTACTTCATGCCCCCTATGCTATGAAATACCATCTTTGCTCAATTACTGGAAAGTCACCCTCCCAGAGGGAGCCACAGAGCCGTAGTGAAGTTGAACACAAACATTTGTTTTGTTTAAAAATCCTGGTGTAACATTGCTGTGCAACTTTTGAAATGTCAGTTCCTGTAAATGCTCTGAGCCTGCGACCAACAGTGCAGAAAGCGCTGGAAGAACCCGTTGTGGAAGCGAGCTTTACCAACCTCTTCAATGTTTCATGCTACCTTCACAATGATCTCTGTGGCTCCCTGCTTCTTCGATGGCTTCTAGCTTTCTGGTTGTGACATCTCTCCTGATGTGCTCAGACAGAGGGAATATGCAAAAGGACGGCTGCAGCTCTGTGTTCAGGAGATGTCATCTCCGATTGACGTCAGGCAGGGGAGCAGCAATTAAGGCTCCGGTCGACTTTCTGCTCAAGCTCGAGGCACACTGGGGGAGGAGAACAGAGAATGAAGGTATAAGGGAAAAGTAATATAATGGGAAGGAGGGGGAGAGATTGAGAGAGAGCAAAAGGTAGAGGAAGAGATAGTGCAGCATGGAAAAAATGGCAAATAACAGCATGGGGCAAGTCAGGAGGAAAATGGAGAAAAAAAATACGAGAATATCTTACAAGGGAGCATGATGAAGAGAGGGGAAATGTGAAAGAAATAAAGGACAGGTGTGTGACTGAGACGTGAAAGAGGAAGTGATATAAGGAGACAGGTGGCAAGGAAAACAATGAGAGCGGGAAGGTAAGGACAACTTGTGTGCTTTTAGCTATTTGCTGCTGGCTGGTGGAAGAGAAACATACAGTCCCAATCCACCAACCGTGATACTGGAGGATCCCTTTATTCCTGACTTACAGTGAGTTACCAATGAGCTGTTCTTTCACAACTATGTGTCAGTGGGTAGGAACAGCTTTAGAGAATTGAGAGACATAGGGGCAGGGCAGAAGGAAAATGAATGCCTGGTCCTGCTCTGCTATCCCTCCCATGTCTGGAGAAGGCATCTCTGCAAGGCTTAATCATTTTCACTGCCTTAAACCAAGCCACATCTTAGGCCCAACAGTGTGCAAAAAGGACATTACATATAAGAGGTGGATAGGATAAAAAGATTTGTGTAGTCATCACAAAAGATACTGTTAGACAGATGACATATTTGCATAAGGCAACAACACGTATCTGTCATCTCCTTTAGGGTCAAGGTGCAACAAATTCATGACACTGATGTGTTTCTGCTGAGATGTGGTATTGCCCAAACATTACAGACCGTTGCTAGTAGAACCTCGACATGGTTCTGTGTAGAGCAGTGGCACTCAAGTACTTTTTGGGTTGTAAGCTTCAGTTCAGAAGTGCTTATGACATCAAATGCTACCATAACCTTTTGGATTTCTTTTGATTGCTTGACCCTAGTTCTGTCACAGTCCCATCTTTTAGTCTTCAGTTTAGTAACTTCTCATCTAGAGGTTCCAATTAACCTATTGATGACCACAGTACAGGCATATGGGAAGAAACAGGCTGTGGAGTTCTGTTCTACCCTATGTCCCTCACTTTTAGTCTGTCCCAGTTACCAGAGACTCCTTTATAATTAACAGAGAGAATGATGAATTACTTTCCAGACCCCTGTTTCACAATGGCTAGCTCAGAAATAATGCTTACAATTAAGACTTGAAAAACTTGACACCTCCTATCTCATCTACTATGCCAGGAAAGCAATCTTGTCAAGTTTCTAGAGCAGATACAGGGATCAACCCTTGGGAAACTAAAGTACTGAAAGAGTTGAGATTATAGTTGGATTAAAGGTTGAATTTACTTTATGAACCCCAAATGTTTTTTTCCTTAATAGAATTACCAGATCTCTTCTGTCTTTCCAGGTTTGTCACTTGAATACTCAGGTGTTTTTCTCTCTTGTGTCTGTCCCCTATCTCTAAGGGTTTATTTGGAGTTCTGTCTTTTCCTTGCTGCTTGGCATCATCATGACTTTATCTTTTGTAGCAACTCTGTAGCTGATTTGAACATCTTCTGTGTTGAAGATGGGTGTTGGGTCCTTCATTCTTGGTCTTCACCGGTGTTTGTACATTACTGCACTCTCAAGGAATCCCCTGTCTTTGCCCCACAACTCTACTTCTGTAGCTGCTCTGGACAGAGTTAAAAGGTCAAAGGTGATGACCCTCAGGAGGCATCAGTAGCTCATTCTTCCTTGGCTCATTCTGGAATCTTGACTGGCTAAAAGAATCCCACTTCTCAGAGACTTTTTCTGAAGTATTCTCAGTGCACCAGCTATTAAACCTTGAAATACAATTTGGAACATAAACTTTGATGGGATTATTAAATCTACAAGGTTTAGTGGCAGAGAGCTAGGCTGTTGCCAAAGCCCCATGCTTTAGCTTATTAATAGTTACTAAATTGAGGTGAGAGCTGGCAGAGGGCAAACAGAGAGTGAGATGGAGGGAAGCACAACACTTATGCATTCACTATCCTTTGTAGAGTTTTATTTTCCTCATCTGGGTTTCCCCCTGCCGAGCAGCAAAATGGCGTTTAGGCCTGCGAGCGGTGCCAGACAGTTAACTAGGAGCTAGAAGTCAGCTCCTGATGCTATTTGGCATCGGTGGGCCTCTTTGTGCCAGTGGTTTAGTGCCAAGAGTAATTGTGATTTACACCCCTTGCCCCTTTGGTGGCAAAATGGTTTTGATTAAGTGCATACCACATTTATTAAGTCTTGCACAACCAAGCGCAGGGTCTTGGCTGGGACGCCGTAAAAGGCAGTGAGATTTACACATCTCACTGCAGGATTCATTTAATCTCTTGGGGATTTACTGACCTTCAATTAGAACTGTTAAGTACTGTTTACTTGGTACCTAAATCATGCAAGGCCCAGCTAGAATTTCTTTTTTGTTTTCATTAGTAATGTTGTGATTAAATGCGGGAGGAGAAGGGAAAAGACCCAAACACAGTGAGACCTGGTGAGCACAAGCCTAAGGAGAATGACTTTGAAGGCTTTAAATCAAAATACTGAACAGACCAAACTAACTCACTTTTCCTTAATGATACAGAAGGCCATTGGTTCAAAGGAAAGACAAAAAATTCCGTTATGGAAGTTCCATACTGAAGGACACCTTTTTCCTTTTCTTTGTGCTCACTAATCTACTGTCTGTGGATTTAATGGAAAGAAAACTTTGAACTTCAGAGAGCTCCCAAATAGGTGTTGAAAGAACTTCTCACGTTGGACATGGAGAATTTATCTGCTTCACTGTCTGAGGTCACTGAAGTTATCTACAGTTAAGGAACTTCTCTGAAGTTAGCAAAGAGGAGCCATATTGTAGGAGTCTTATTCTGTGTTCCTCTAATAAAGTTCCAACCACTTCAAAAAGTCTCCTGTGGTTCCAATGAAAAGATCATCCATTCTTCAATGCCAAATACACAGAATTTTGAGACAGCTTAGAGGGTTAAAAATACAAATTATGTCTGTCTGAGCCCATTTTACAAAGCAAAAATGTCAGTGTTTTGGGTTTAGATTCCCACACAGTGATGTGCTGTTCCAGCTGGCTACTGCTGTAGTCACAGAGAGGAAGCAAAATGATTTTGTGTCTGTGAACAGAGCTCAGGTTAGTGTAAATAGCTTTTGGTCTTCCAGAATGTAGTATTGTTAATAACTGGCTGGGAAATGTTGGCATATTATGAGTGTCTGGGTGTGAACACTCAAAGTTCAGAAGTGGGCTAATTTTGTCTAGTTGTTGGGTACGTTGATCATGTGGCATCTTTCTGTGCCCTGATTAGGTGAACACATACAGCAAGGCTGAGGACCTGTTTAGGATGAAACTTGAGTTTGACAATCTGCAAATTCCTTTTCCACAAGTATTCTCTGAATGCTTCTTTAGAACTTGGCTGCTTCAGAGACTTTTCCTGCCAAGAAATTGGTCGGCTGGGCTGTTCATGGAAAGTGAACCCCAAAGGAACGTGAACAGAATGAATTCATGGGTTGGATAGCCATAGAAAATGTGTAGCATTTGATCAGCTCTCATTAGTAGCTAGCAGCTCAGGATTCTTGTTTCCTCCTGACTACTCAAATTAATAACCCAGCTCTCCATCTTTGTGCTTTCTCTGGCATTATATCAAGTGCAGGGCAATGAGGTGTGGAGGGGTACAAGGAAACAGGAAAGTGGTACATACCCTTTTAATTCAAGTTATAGAAAGTTCACTTGAGACCTAAATGAGAAATTGAACTCACATCTCCAGCCACAACCAGACCTATATAGGATCTGAGCTGGGGCACCTGAAGGTAATGCACAGGTTTTGGTGGTAGGCCCAGATTAAATTAAAGTCCCCTTATTTTAGGGTGCATCAATTAAATTATGCATTTTGGATCCTAATTCTTACACAGTCTCATCTGAGTGATGACTGTATAGGGCCATGTGTGTGCACTCAGTGGTCACTAATTGAAAGAAAGGAAAAGGTCCTTTAAAATGTTTTATGTATCAGTGACATTAGGCAGCCCAAGGCCAGTGTGAAACCAGAAGGCAAAGAAGAGAGGAGTAGGAAGTCTCTGCATCTTAAAACCTCAGTTATCAGCACCTTACTCTCTAGTTAAAAATCCTTCCTCATAACTGCATCACCTCCTCACGTTCTGGTGACTGACTTTGGTTATGTCAACAGGGAATCATTCATCTAAGAGCTTTGGTTTTCCTCAGCCTGGGTTTGCAAGTGCCATTGCATAAACAAGCGGCAAGTGGCAGTTTACAAAAGCCTGGAGTGGTGAGCAGACTGCTGTCAGGTGTATGATCCTGGGAATTCTTCTCTTGGAATAAAAGTGTAGTTAGAAGAGAAGCATGTCCAAGAAGTTTAGCAGTTCCTAGTACTTCGGATGCCTTTTACAGTGTCCTGAGACACTTGCTGTCATTTGACTTGCAAGCTTTCATTGTGTAGGATTACTACACTCCCATTACTCTCATGATTTTGTTTTTAAACTGGGTCCTCTAAAAGCCCAAATCAATATCCACAGGGTCTTCCTGGAGTTCTAGATCCAGCATGATCTTAATGCACACAACGTGGTGATTTTTTGACCACTCTTCAAATTGTCCTTAGATCCATAATTGACCAGGAAAAATGCCCAGATCAAATTTGTTTGAATACTTGAGGGGCTTGTGACTCTCTCTGTTTTTGGTGTTAGGAACAGGTGAGTGAAGCCAGCTGCAGCGTTGGTGGAGCTAATAGGCATAATTAAGCCCAGCGGGGTGTTAAAACCGGGGAGTTCTTTGACACAACAGTGTGGAGGCTATTTTAGTCACTGTCCTCTCTCACCTCTTTTTCTTTATGCAGGCTCGAGCTGCAGAAAGGCAACCTGCAGTGGATTGCTGAACCAGCTGCCGTTCTGCTGGAGGAGTGGTGAGTACACTCGTCCGACGATGACAGCAAGGCGGAATTCTTTTGTATTGCTGCTCTAGATACATTAGGCAGTACTAGAGCCCCTGAAAAGCTGATGTCGCTCCCTGCCTGCCGTCGGCCCAGGCTGTTGCTGCTTGCTGATGAATAGGAGGTGCTAATCTCTTTCTTCCTAAGAGACCTCTTTGTACACAAGTGTCAGGATTTAATTGGCTTGTTCACACTTTCTCCAGCAGACCGACTTCTAGCACTTCATCCGCACTCCACCCCCACTTTTTGGTTCTTGGTGTCAGCAGGGCTCAAAGTGTTTAAATTCCTTTACACACAATCCGCCTCCCCCCCAGCCTCACAACGAGGTGGGCTCTTAAGGGTGAGTGTGCTGGAAGCTATTAATTCTAGAGGACAACTTTTGTTGTTGGGTTTTTCATCTGAAAGGATTTAGTCTATCGTGCTTGAATGTTTGCAAGGACTGAAGCATTTTCTGTGGCCAAGGTAGTAATTATTTGCTGGGTTAGAACAAACAGACACAAACTTGAATGTTGTTTCTTCCTTGTATTTGATCAGCTGTATTCCATCCTGCCTTGTCTTGTATGTAACAGTCACAATAGCACCTACTGGTCCCACTGGGAGATTCAAGCTCTGCTGTGTGAGGTGGTGGGCATCAGGCTGATGAAAACCAGGCTTATCTTCTATAAAGACTTTGTCCCCTAAATAAAGGTGAATCAAGGTGTAATGAATGAAAAAGAACTATTTATTCTCCCACTTGTTAGAGAAACTGAGTCACAGTGAGGTCTAATTACATTTTTAGTTCTTGTTCCATCCTATTTGAAGTCGATTAGACTTTGGCAATGCAGTTGACTCTGTACCTCAAGAGCTTCTGAGACTATGCAGCCCAATGCATAGCCAGGAGTTGTAGAGAAACGGGGTCAAACTTTGCCATATGATAGGACTGGCCTAATCACTTTTGTGCTTGTTCCCTCTCGTTGTCTGGATTTTATGGTCTTTGAGTGTCCTTGGACATTGTAACTTTCTAGGTGTTTGCAGTGTGATAACTATATGGTGCATTCAAGCTTTCTCAATGCCACCAGTGACAAAACCATCAAGTTGCTGGTGCAAGAAATCAGGGGGAGATGAAGTTAAACAACGCTGCAGGCTTATAGAGGACCTGATAAGTTTTTGATGCTTTTCTCTTGGATGTCATCTTTTTCTCTTTCTTTTATTTTCCTTTGGTGTAGCATCAGGCACCTAGTGACTCTTAAAATATTGCTAAGCACGAATTATTGAAAGGCCTGCAGTGGTAGGAACAGAAATAGAAATGGGCATTGTGGCCTAGCTAATATCAGAACCAAGATAAGACTTCAGAGAACAGATCTATGAAAATTAAGATGGAGAGAAGGTAGGGCTAAAGGCGGAGAGAGGAGCCTAGATAGACCTGGCAGATCTAGTCATTAGGCATAAAGAGTCATTAAGGGCCAGAATGTTGAGCAGTGATGAACCAGGCAGCTGGTCATGGCTACTGAAAAGATTTATCTCTGTAACTGATTGTGGAACAATCACTAATTGGATCGAGGTTCTTGGTGCTTCAGGACTGCCAGAGTGTCAGTTTAAGTCATCCTTACACCCAAGGTTGTAGGGTGCACAAGGGTGTTCCATTTTTGGAGCTGAGAATTGAAACTTGAACAGGCTCTATAGTGTCACTATTAAATAATTGTTCTCCAGAAAGTGAGGAGGTTGCTTTTTCTTTTTGTTGTGGTTGAGTCATAGCCAAGAAATAGAAAAATCATTCCGTGGTTATCTGAGAGACGATGTCATATACAATGGCAATTAGAAATATTTCCAAAATTAAACCTCCAAAGGAGGAAGTGAATTACAATGCAAGCAGCCTTTGACCCTTGAGAATCATAATGGCTTCCTGGATTTGGAGATATTATGAACTAAAGCCAGAGAGGTACTGCTGCTGGGTCATAAGAAGTGTTAAAATTAGAACACAATGTGGTAACCTTGGGTGTGTCTTTGTGATCCGAATTCTCCTCCCACCCACACCTCTGCTTAATAATGATGTGTTTTGAAAGGCCTGTGTCTGGCTGCCTGAATGTCTGGGCATTCACAGGGAGTGCATCAGCTTGGGTAGTTATCACCCTGCCAGACAGTGTGGGCCACAATCCAAAAACGGACAACAGTGCTTGTTTACACTGAAGTGTGGGAACGGTCCTGCCAAAGTGAAGGTTGCCTCTGCACCAGGGTCTGATGCAGAGAGATGTGGCCATAAGGCCCTCATTTCTGAGAAAACTTCATCTCAGTTTTGGTGTTTGGCTGGTTTGTTTTTGGTTTTTGTTTTTTTTTTTCAGGGGTGGTGGTGGTTTTTTTTTTGTTGTGGCCTTTTTGGTTGGTTGGTTTTTGAGGTTTTGGCACACTTTAGAGTATGAAGTCTCCTTCTCTAGAGTTTTTCAGGACCCACCTGGATGCATTTCTGTGTGACCTACTCTAGGTAACCATGCTTTAGCAGAGGAGTTGGTCTTGATGATCGCTCAAGGTCCCTTCCAACCCCTAACATTCTATGATTCTGTGACTTTTAGGCATAGACCTGTGTGCTCATCCCTTTGGAAGGCAGGGATCCTGTTGCTGCATGCACCCCCAGCACAGGCTTTTTATTCCTTCAGTAGCAGTATCCAGAGAGGGCTGGTCCCATTGTTCTGGGCTTTGTGCAAACACATAGTAAAAGACAGCTCTGCCCTAAAAAAAATAGAAATAAATAAGTGACAGTCTAAACAGACAAGGCAGACAGTAGGTCTCTCCTGGGGAGAGTGACAGCGAGATAAGCTGGCCTAGGAAATGTTAGGACATTTAAAATCTTTTCCTGTTCTCTCTCACAGAAGAAAGAACATTATATTTGGCTACATACATGAATCCAGATTTAAAAATAGCCAAGTTCCTTCCTGACTGAGAGAGAAAGACAGAAATGAGCCAAATTTATTAGCTGCCTAGCAAACTGCCATTGAATTGCTGCTTGTCGGGGCTCCCCGAAGTAATTGTGTTTTTATCTACAAGTTGGTTGGGGGAGTGTTTCGTCAGCAGGGACCTTGATTTATGTGTGGATATCTGCACTTGCAGGAGGAAAACAAGTCAGATGCTTTCGAGAGCAAATTCCAGCCACATCGATGTTTAAGAGCAGGAGTGAAGCCAAGGGGGCAGAATTGTCATTAGACTGCATCAGGAGCTTTAAAAGCACCTAAGTGACATCAGAGCCTCAGGGCAAGTCTTTAGGTGGGGCTTATTAGCGGGGATGCCAAGATCCTGCTAATGCAGCTGAGCTGCTTCTGGATCTGCAGGCACCCCAGCAGCACTGTGCTGTGGATTTAGCAGCTTAGGGACCTCTGCCCTGCATGCTGCTGTGTGGTATTGACTTTCACTGTGTACCATTTTCAAAGGTGATTTAGGCATGAGCGCTGGATTTACCAGAGTATTAAGGTGCCTATCTTCCACTAAAGGCAGTGGAGGCTGGAGGCTTTAAATAACTTTTTGGAGGGTTTGGGCCTCAGGGCCAGATTTACCAAGCTGTATAGATATCTGAAAGGCCTTTACAAAAGCACTAAATGAGTTAGACCTGTCTCCTCTTGACTTCAAAGTGACTTGCAGAGATAAGGAGGCTGCTCCAAGATCTGTGCCTTAAGCTGCCTATATAACTTTGTGGAGTTGATCTTCAGGAGAGAACATCTTAACCTTGGAGCCCAGCTCAGTTCTCACTGAAGGTGAGAGTGTTGTGGGTATTTCTGGAAAAAAATGCCTGCCAAAATGATGAGTGAAATTTGAGACAGGCAGAAGGGGTTTGCTGCAGTGAAGCTACTGACTTGCTTGAAATTCAGTGTGCTCTGCATATGCTTTACTTTTGTTGTGCAATAATGAAGTTAAACGTGAAAGTGGAGTCTGAGATTCTTTGGAGTGCAGGGGATTTAGTGGTGAGGATAAGGTGTTCCCTTTAGAAAAATGGGGAAGAGCAGAACGAGCTTGTGTTTGGAGAGAGTAAGAGAGCATCAACTAATGGAGTGGGGAGAAGGAAGAGGAAAAAAAATCTGGTTCAAATGGACTTCTGTGTCAGAGTTGCTGAAGTGATACATGCAAGGCTTTTGTTGCCTTTGAGGACAAGGGAGACTGTTTCTTTTGCTTTTAAAACTATGTAAGAAACGCCCAGGTCTGTGCTGCTGGCGAAGATGTTTCCCAACAGACTTCATGGCTAGGTTTACCATGCAGCAAGGGAAGCTCTAGCATCGCTACCTCAAGTCCCTTAAGCAGCCAAATCACTGAGGTTCTTTTTTTGCCATTACTGTTGCCACCGCAGCCATTGCTGGCCCTGAAGGCTTCCTTACAAGATAATGCCCTGCTAGTCTGAAAGGATCTTAACAGAAGAATGGATTTGCTGTTCCATTTGATGCAAGGGAAAATGAAAGTAAGATTTTTAACAGGCTTTTTTCATGTCCAATTGTAAAGGTTCAGCTCTTTGTCTTGCCCCTGCGACCTGGCTATTGCAGATCTGATTGCTAGAGAGCTGTTGCAACAGATCCTCATCTAGTGTGGAAAATCCTTTTGCCCAGTAGGACTGCTGAGGGGTTAGAACCAAAAAGCACAGTGATCTGTGAGGCATGGTGCACAGAAGATTCTGTCATGCAGTGAAGTAGTGACAAGGCTTTGCTTTAAACTGAAATGGCTGTGGGTAAGATTTAGACTGGTCTCCTCCCCTGAAGGTGGCTATGTGATGGGGGAGAGTGTGGGCTAAGTATCCCCAGGGCTCCTTTTATTCTCCCGTGGCTACACCACAGTCAGAAGCATGGCAGGGAAGAGGGGAGGCATGTCCCTGCTGACCCATTGGAGCCATCGTGATCTGACAGCCTTTTCAGAGCTGTGACTGTCCTGCTGACAGCAGCCCAGTGACAGCTCTGTGTGTTCCCTGCTTGCTCTCACCTGCCTTGAGGGCTGAGAGGAGCACAGCCCAGGCAGCTGCCTGCAGTGGCTTCCTTACACATCCTGCTCTTTTCAGTGCCAGTGAGGGCGTCTGAGTGAAAGAGAGCACACCAGACAGAGACTGAATGACAGATGTCAGTCATGTTGGCTGCAGGGCCTTCAGAGGGAAGGAAAACAACTCTCTTGTTTCCCCCTCACCCCCTCCATATCCCCAGCTAGAGAGCCACCCCCAAGTCTTGCCTCCTGACGCAAGCAGCTACTTGGTACATTCTCTTCTTTTCACATCCCTCCTCAATACAAACCTATTTTGCTTCTGTTTCCCACTTTAGTTGCTTACTACAATGTCTATGTTATTATTTCTCAGTTGAGGCTGGAAATATTCCTTCTGCAAGTGCTTGCAGGCTCATTTCCACACAATAAGGGCGGTTAGCAATTTCTTCCCATCCCCATCTGCTACCTGCCTGCTCTGGGGGACCCAGTGAATAGCAAGAGGCAATTTTGCTTGATGCTCCTGACAATTTCGATTAAGGAAAGCTGAGAGCATATCAATTAAATAAATACATTATGTAGACACAGGCAGCCTTTAGGATTTTCTTCTATTTTCTGCAGTACTCCTTGATGTCATGCCTTGAAGACATCTTACCTCCGGTAGTAGCAGCTGCCAGCAGGGTAGCTGTTTTGGGTCAAGGGAGCCTCAGCTCCTGTGAGAGAATGAGTGAAGCTGAAGGAAGAGGAAAAGTGGCAGAGAAAGATCCCCTTTGGGTGCTGGGTAACAGATATTGGCTCAGACTTGGGAAACATCATATAGGAACCAGGCTAAATTTAAACAGATAAAGAGGCTGATAAAAGGAAACCAAGCAAAACATTAAGGTTTCTGAAGCTAAAACCCAGACAAGTCTGCAGCAACTGAAAGCATTTCCCCATCATTTCCAAGCAGGCTGGACAAATCACCAGGGAAAACACACTCTGGGCTGCCCTTATGGGCTCTTCTGGCCAGTGTATCAAGTGAGATATGGGGAAGCTTTAGGCAGCTTCTTGTGTAGTCTAGAGGGTGCATGAGTTTGGTAGCTTGCAGCACTCATCTATGAGAGTAGGCAGTGAGGTTGAATTGGCAAATCCATCAGTTTCCTGTCAGGGCTTTCTGAGCTACTTCTCCAAGTTGCAAAAGCCAGTTAGTGGTGTGATAGGAAGCCTGGGAAGGTGCACAAGGCAGAAGAGCAAGCTCAAGTGAGACCTTCAATGCTGCCTCAGGTAAGAATTGAGTACAACACTGAAATACCAAAGGCTGGAGTTACAGAGCTGTTCAGCTGAGCTCAAATGTCTGATATCACTGAAGCTCATCCCATCAATGTGGAGCCTTTGTAAATAGCACCACGGGATGTCTTAGGCTAATTCTGCAGCTGATAAGCCGGAAATGATGTGGCAGCAGCTTCTGATAAGTTTGACTTCTGGACATCATAGCCACTTGCTCAGAGAATTGGCACATCAGCAGGTTTGTTTCTTCTGCAGCTGTGAACAACAAGGAATCTTTTTCCATTCTTGTTAGTTCCCCCATGGAGGTAGTTCCAGAGCTCAGTCAGTAACCTCACCAGGTCAGTCTGAAAGAGGATGGGGAAATTTTTTGCATGAAGACTCCGGAATAAACAATTGTAAGGATCAGCATTCTAATAAATAATGTGATGGTGGTATTCAGGCCTATTTCTTCTTCCCCCCAAAAACCAGCTACTGCTTTCCAAGTTTCTGATAGAAGCACAGGTATGAATAGAAACAACCTACTGCATGATGAGCCCTAGGAATCCTATCTCCTTGTTGTTGGGCCAGAAGTGAAGATACTTATCTGGTATCTGCAGCTCAAAAGCTTAGGGTCATCCTACAGCCCTCTTTGCCTCAGTTATCACTTGAGAGTCCAAAAGAAAACAACACCTTCTTTCCTAACAGCTAGCCCAGAGGCTTTGACTGTCGGTTGTGGGTCTGCTCTCTCTGGTATGCAGCCCTGATGACCTCAAGGCTAGCATGCAGAAATGCACTTCAGCTTTTCAGAGAAGTCTTGATTGCCATTCGAATAGCACACTACTGGCCTGTATGAAGTCAAATGAAGGCAACTGTTTAAAGATGCTAAAGATATTGGATTTTCCGGGTGCTTTGTATCAGCTGCCTCATTCCTTCTGAAAACAGCACAAGGGATGTGTTCTGATTCATGGGATCAGGACAGGGATCTGAGTGGTTTCATCAAGGTATTTATAAAAGGGTATGTCTATTGCCTCTGTTTATGAGGTTTATCTTCCCAGGCTTATTCAGAGGCAGTCACAGTTGCTGGGACCAGCTTCATCTTCTGAGATGGCAGGACCTGTACTTGCTAATGAGAAGTATTCTCTTTTTGGTCAACATTCTTGTAGTACAAGAAAGCCATCTGTCGTGGTCAGAGTGAAGTAAAGACCTTTCAGCTGGTGATAACTGAGCTTCAGTAAATTTCTAATGCACTTGCTCCATGCCCTAGAACTGGATTTAAGTTATCTATGTGATGTCTGATATCATTATAATATCAGAGATCCTTTCTCCCTGGATCTCCAAATTGTGTTCTACCAGGTGGATGGATTCAGTGATGTTTTTAGCAAGTCCTTCCTTCTATAAGCTTCTTCAAATGGGTTTAAAAAAGCCTAACAAGTGGATTAGACAAGTAAGAGACATAAGTAGGGGTAGAAGGGAAAACTCATAAAACTGAAGTAGTTTTAAAGGTTGAACCTTTGCCTTTTGAATCTTAGTTTTTATTGCCCAAGGTTTTACTGAGGAAGAGTAAACCCATTTTTGTTTGGCTAAAGGCAATAGAAAGATGTCTGTGCGATTCTTAGGTACTTTTGTGTGTTAGTACTGAGGCCTGATATTTCTTGGATGCAGCTTTCTTTAAAAGTGTAGGGAAAAGGAAAGTTGTTTTCCTACTGCCTCTGCTTCATCCCTTTCCCTCCTTCCCCCTCCTTTCCTCTTGGGTTCCTTGCCTTTCATGTCTTTGTTTGACATCTAGGAAAGAATCATGAGGTGCTGAATATTATTAACTTCTAAACACCTAAGAAATCAGTAGGAAATCGCAAACATTTCGGCCCCCTGACAGTCTCCGTAAATGACCTGTCCGAAATCCCTCCCTTTCTGAGATGAAAAGGGGGAGCCAGGCAGAACGAAGGAGAGAATGGGGAGAGCCAGGGAGCGAGAGGGATACTCAAAATAAACGAGAAATATGATTAACTTACTTCCTTGTCTGAGTCTACAGCTGGTTCTGGGTATTTAATAAACAGGTTGACACTCCAGGTTCCCCTCATTAGGTGATCACTAAGGTCTGGGCTGTCATAAATCAAAGGGCCAGGTTATCAAGGCCTGTGATCTTTAACTGTACAGGGGCGCCCAACTGTCTGCCATAACGAGGGCTAAGAAGTGCAAGCTGTAAAGAATTAGCTGGCTGCGGCACTTTCATACATGCAGAGGCATCAAGGCTGTGCCATCTGTGGGGCGATTGCCCAGCTGTGGCTTTGGGCTGGCAGCAGCTTCTGCGGTGGTACCGACACGTGAGGTGCTGTAAGAAGTTAAATGCCACGGGGTGCAAACCTGCCTCAGCTAGGCCTTTTCTAGCTGTTCATGGGGAGAATCTTAGAGAGTTTGAGGAAGGGAAAAGGATTGTTTCTTTCCTGGGTTACCAGAGGAGCCAGTCCTCTTAATTCACTTCAAGAACCAGGGAGGACACACAGCCTGGCCCAGTCTGCTTCAGTCTGTGTCATTCGAGCACTGGGTTAGGCAGTGCAGAACTGACACCTATCTGTTAGGCAATTTCAGAAGAACTAATGCTCTGTGAGGCATCCTGCTTTGCTGGAACAGCTTGGCCCTGCCCTTTCCGAAGGAAGATAGGGCCTGCATGGTACCTCCTTATAGTGCCAGTAAGGCAGAAGCTTGATGGAAGGTAGGCTTCAACCAACCCAAAGACTTGAGGCTTCTTGACAAATCTGGCATGCAAGTAAGTTCTGTGAACCTTTGAGTAAAGCAGAGCATCTAACCACGCAAGTTTGGACAGCAAATAATTCTAGCTCTGAATAAGAGCCAAGTGGGCTAAGAAGAGGAAGAAAGTGCAGCCAGTCTTGAGTCCAGTTTTGTGAGAATATAAAATAACTTTTAAATGCTGGGAATGTCTTCCATTTCTTGGCTTCCCTCAGTTTTAAGTAGCCACTGTCACCCATAAAAGCCAGAAAATACTTGGGAGGGTTTTCTAGGCTGATTCTGCAGGACTAGATAGTTGCAGTATACGAACACCAGTGGTAAGGAAGAATTTAGCTTTGAGAAGCTCTCACGATTACAGTCTGTGGTATAAATTGAACTGATAAACTGAGAGGAAAGAAAATAGGAGGAGCTCCCAAAGGAGTTGTGTGTTCTTGTACCTTAACTGGTTTGTGAAAGGTGCTGAGTTCCTCCAGACCTGTTGTTACTAACTTTGCAAAGAGCAAGAATGGAGACTACAAGCAAGAGCTGAGGATTGTCAAGCCTTGTAGCGGCTAAAATGACAAAGTATAATTTCCATGTGTGTGAACGGTGAGCAAAGTCGGAGGCACAATTCAATGTTATGAGAGTCTGCACAACTCCAAGGGAAGCAACATCTGTGGAGCTCAGCAGTGCCCTGCAGTGGGTGGTTGTGGCTCTGGTGGCATGTCCCTAAACTGTCATCAGTGGAGCTGGACAGGTGTTGCCAGTGCATCTTAGGCTGCTCATGTGGACTGGCACTTTCAAAGGGCCACATAGCAGGAACCATGTAAGTGGGCCAGGGAAGAAACTCTGAGCTGTACTTATTTTAAGAATGAACTCCAAAGCTGGGGCTCAGCTACTTCTTTCCTTGGACAAAAAGGCTGATTCTCTGTGGAAGAAAGGCCACAGGAAATGAGATGGCACTGAGATGACTGTTTTCAGGGACCGAAAGCCCCTAAAGCCTCATCGCAGCAGACACGGATTCACTGAAGCAGCTGTACACCTTGTCACATCTCGTGTGAGGGCCCACATCTACCTGTCTACTAGATAGTCAGCTGATAGGGTAAGTGATGTCCCTAGATTCAAGCCTCAACTGAGATTCCTTGCGGGGAATCAGAGAGTGCAGTTCCAGCTCTGCTGCAGTCACTCTAGGGCATTCCATGACTATTTATAATGGTGTATGTGGGTTTACTACTTTACAGATTGTAATGCAACTCACTGCCATGGGGGAGAAAAATGCAGCACTACAGCATGACATACTGCCCCTTGGACATCAAACCGTGTGGTTAGTGTCAGGCCGTGAGGTGGAAGTGTCTGGTTCACAACAGTGATTTCAGGGTGTTCTCCTAGTGCTTTCTCCTCCTGTTTTCCTCAGCTGTACCACATACCAGACATATTCTGTCTTCAAACACAGGAGCATCTCTTGTGAAAACAAAACCAACAAAAGCTGTGCCAATAAAGAAGACTCATGAAAATCTGTAAATCCAAATGCAGAGGGATATTTTTTTAACCCCATCCCCTCTGATTTCAGTGAATAATACACAAATTTTGGAGGAGGTCAGAGACAGATCTTCACATATTTGCACGTCATGTTTTCAGCATGTCAAGTTTGTCTTCTGGCAATAGAATAGCGTGACTGAGTGTTCAGAAGAGCTCAGCACCTAACTTGCCCTCCGTGTAGTCTGTTCTTTTAGAAACTGGCTGTGTGCTTCTTGACAATCATTATAGGACTTACCCAAATATTTAGAGGCTCACATTGGAACTTTAAAAAGTACTTAGTTGCTTTAAGATTATGCAGAGACTTTACAAATGACAGGATACCTATATGACCTCTGTGCCTCCAAAAAATGATTTCATAGACCCTGCATCATTTGAGTGGTTTTGAAAAATCCAATCCTAAAGTCTTTGCTCAGCTCTTTCTTTGCATTTGAATGTAACTCTCATTGACTGTTGTGGTAGCATGTCTTGAATAGAGTCCATTTTCTAAGCTTCTTCTCCAATAAGAAACTTCCCAAAAGTGTCTGGACATCAAAGCTCTGTCTGAAAAGCATTTCTGGTACACCTAATGTAGGTGCATCATGAATTTGATCCAGAATATTGCACATTCTTGTCTATACCATCTATATTATTAATCACTAGATTGTGTCTCAGGACTTTGGGCTCTTGAATTTCAGTCTAAGGATGAGAGTTACCAACCCAACCAAGCAAGTGAAAATCTTCTAAGTTATTGCAGGAAATTGCCATCACTACCAATTTGTAAGGAGTTTCCTGTGTTCTTGTTAACCAGTTCCTTTCTATACCATTTATGGAGGTAAAACACAAAAAATGTGCACTATTTGCTGTTCTGTCAAAATCATGACCCTCAAAGCACGGCTGGTGTGGTGCATTTTAATGTTCCATACTCAGGGTGTTTTTCTATTTTCACACCTTGGGAAAGAGGGAGATAATTTGGATTTGAGTTTAAATGCAAGATAAAGGAATAAAAAAAGGCAAAACCCCCTCCAAACAGTCTTTGCCATAGCATGACTGTTTCTTTTAATGGGAAAAATCCAAACCACCCTGCCTAACTAATCTACTTGCATTGCACATTGAATACTGTAACAGAAAAAAAACTTTCATTCTGATGTTCTGGATGGAGCCCCAGGCTTGGTCAGTTGTGCAGCCCAAGGTGTGCATACAGCTGTAGATAATTCATATACTGCACTTTCCACTTGCAAAATAGCAAACTGCTTTATTGAATTCAGTATGTTCTGGTTTATGATGGAGCATCCACTCGAGGGAAAAGAATAGGTGACTTTACCTCAGAGAACTGGCTTAGAACCAACCAGGTTATTCCACAGGAATGTCTGGAATATATTTTGGCTGAGCTAGAAGACAGACCGGGCTACAAATAAAGTAATTGTGTAACTCTGAATGGAGGGAAAGTAGAAAAGTAGTGGGAGGGGAGGATGCATAGGGCTGCAGAAGGCAGGATTTCTGATTAGAAGTACAATGGAGTACTGACAGTTGCCCTGCTTCTACCCATCCATGGGCATGACTGCCTTTCTTTTTCAACTTTTTCTTTCTGACCTTATCAGTGTCCCATTTCCTGGTGGTGCTAAAAGCATTGGATCTAGCAGAATGAATTTGTGATGGCATGAGCTGGATGTTTTGGGGCACAGTTTGATCCTTTGTCTCTGTTGAGTACTAATGAGCTGTGGTGAAACCCTCTGGTGCCACTGGAGAGTCATTTCTTGGCAACTTCTGTGTGGAAAGACAGAGCTCAGGGTTTCACATGTGATATCAACACCAGCATAAGTACTGCTCAGGCACCTGACATTGTTTATGAGTTTCTGATTTCTGCAGACTTCAATGGTGACTTTGTCATGAGTCAGCACATGTCATTATCTTATTAGACCAACTTGCCTCCCTGTGAGAAGGCTCTGACATCTACTTTCTTTAGATGGATTTACTGTTACCTGTAGGCCTTTGTTGTTCTGTAAAGTTATAAGTCTGAACTGATACAGTTTTTTGTTTCAGCTGTAGGTGTTGCTATAATTACAGTTTGTAATAGTGCATAGAGATTGCTGAATACCAGCTAATTAATGAAGATTTGGGGCTAAGTATAAGCACTGAGGAATGTGGTAAATTCACTCTCATTTGACATCTGCATCAGACTGGATTAAGCTCTTTTTCCCCTCCTTACAGGCATTCTTAGATGTGGTATCAAATATTGGTTTAAAATCTCTGCAAAATAAAGTGACTGTAAGAGACACTGTAATAAAACTCATTTGAGTAGCTGAGATGTTTGTAAAGGTGTTCTTTGTGGGACTGAAGACTTGCTGGAGACGCTGTATGTCAGAAAATGTTATGGTCCATGATGCAGAGTGAGTGGTTTATAGTGTATTGAGGTGACTCCTGCCAGCTCTGCATGTGAGGGGGCTGTGAGAGGCTACCTGCCTGAACAATGGCAGGGGAGGAACAAAGTAAAAAAGGAAATTGAGGGTTAGGATACTGTGGTTATTTAATAACCCCAAGGTATTTCATACACTTTCTGATGGTTCACCTGGAGGCTTTTCTGAGTTCAGTATTTGTTCAAGGTCTATTTGTAGAGAAAGTCAGGATGAGAAGGAGAAAGAAATGAAGAGCAAACCAGAAACCTCTTTCAACATACTTAACTTGTTATTGGTTTCTTGACATCTCTACTGAAAAGGAAAGAGGGGAAACCTTGGAAACCCAAGGTTTTTTGGCTACTGTTAAGTTTGGAGCACCCTGGTGAATTATTTTTCCCTTCTCCAGTCAGAACTGTGGCCTGAACTGCAGATCAAAGAATAGCAGCACTTTGCTTAATCTGGCATAAAATCTACCTTACCCTAAAGAATCAAGAAGGAAAGGAAATGGAGGCCCAGGATCCACAACAGCTCTAAAGTGTGGTTGTTCAAATGGTTGGTAACTGTAGCACAGTTTTAAAAATCAGCAAAAACATACTTGGAAAGATACATTGCTACCATGTCGGGCAGGACACTGGATCCCAAGCCAGGGCTGTTTCCTGCTGTAGAGAGAGCGTTCACAACAGTGTTTAGAAAAGCTTCTGTCCTGTTTTCCCCTGAGTGTTACAGAGAATCGACTGTGGCCTGCTGATACAACCATAGGTCTGCTTCAGAAGATGTGTGCTGGAGATGCAAGCAATGCTTTTCTCCTTCAAATCTGTTCTGCATCACATGCTGGCTGTGTAATCGTTGAAGCAGGGAAATTTGACATGGCAGGTCACCGTTTGTAGTGGGGCTGACCACATACCAGGCAGAGCTTACTCATGACACTGAGATACAGAACTGTGTTTAGAGAAAATGCTGCACTGTGACCTTGTATGGTGCTGTTGGCTTCTATGCTGTCAGTTGCAACACTTGCCAAATGCTTTGATGGGGGACTTGAAAGCTGCTTCAGGATCCCTGATTCTCTTTTGCTGGTGAATCTCACAAATCTACAACTTGCTAATGAGACCAAAATCTTGAATTGTCTGCCTGGCCTTGAGCCTGGGCTTAATGTTTTAGTTTAGGTCAGTCCAAGTAGGGAACTTACCTGCTGTGGCAACCAGAAGTCTGGGTCTTTCTGGTTAGAGAGCACGTGCAGCAATCTAGTGCAGCAGTCAGGATGCCTTTCTTGTTAGACTTTCCACCACAGAGGCTTTTTTACCTGTAGATAGTACTCTGATGCAGTTACACCAATCACAACATTTATCACAAGCTGCTTACTTAACCCCCAGTCTTTGTTCTGAGATACCAAACTGGTCTGTTCTCAGAGCTGGACAAACATTTTCAAGTAAGTAGAAATCTCCATAACAAATTTTGACCAGCAGTTTGAGTGTTGTCTTGCTCATGTCTGTGAGTGTATGCTCAGGCTATCCCTGAGACAAATCTGTCTAAAGTTCTTCATGAAAGGAGATTCAGTTTCCTACCTAGGTAACTGGATTGTTCTATATCTTAAGTATCTGTTTTGTTAGGAATTTAATGACACTTAGGTTAAGATCAAACCCAAATATTCCTGCCATCAGCAGGTAACATTTTGTTCTACCCTCAAATTGCCAGTGAAAAAAATACTGAAGTCAGTCTTTTTAATAATCACCTCTGGAAAGAAACAATCCTTTCCTCTTCTCTCTTTTAGATGGAAAATAAATACAATTTCATGAATCTCTTTCCTGCACTGATGCTTTTGAGCCTTCTTATCATTCACAATGGTGTCTTGTCTGTCTGTAGAAGTGAGGTGGCCAGAACTGGATGTCTTGAATATCCTGAGCCATGCCTAGCCCCTGCAGGGAAAACAGCATTCCATTTCTCACCTGTCAGTATATTTTGGGATAAGCTGTCTTCCTCTCCCTTCTTTTTTTAGTCAACCTGTTGGTGCAATTCATTTTGCATTGTGCTGTAGCTTCTGTAAATATTGTTGCCACTTGTTCATAAATGAATTGATAACCTGCACTCAATGATCTTAGAGGTCTTTTCCAACCTGCTGAATTCTGTGAAATATTTAAATTTATTTTTAGATAGAACATTTTGCACTTCTGTTTTGTTCAATCTTATTACAATAAATCTTTTTTTTTTTTTCCCAAATTTATTGAGACTGACCTGTAATGATACCTTCCAGCATGGTTCCTGCCTGTCTCTGAGGCTGTATATACTAATGACTTATGAAACTGGAACTGCTATGGTCCCACATGCAAAGTGTCCTGTCAGTTTGGCAGCAAATTGCTGGTATTTTAAGAGGATTTTCTAGATAGCTGTAGAGCCAAATTGTGGTGATTTTGATCTACATCTGATTTCCCTTGTATGCTTTGAAAACATTGGATGGGCAAGCATTAAAAGCATGGCTTTTTTTTAACTTAACTTTTCAAAGTAAATCACCTCTAATGCTTCTCCTGTAATCACTGGGACTGGAACCTCATTAGATGGAACATAATTTGTTCCTGACCATTTTGCATTGGCAGTTTTTCATCATCCTATTACCTTCCAGTTAGTTCTAAACTGATTAATTATTTTTGTTTTGCATCTTTCTAAATAGTACAGTTAAGTAATTTGTAGCTTACTAAGTTTTGCTTTTAAAGATGGGTTCTTTGCTTGCCTCCTGTTTCTCTAGAACCTTCCTTGTCCTCCAGAATTACATCAAGACTGATACTAGTTAGTCCCAGATTTAACTATTTTAGGGTAACTTTCATCAGCCCCACATACTTGGGTGTGTTAAATGTAGGTATCTCAGGGTGACTCGAATGTGACTTCCAAGGGGTCTGGACACTGTTTAGGATTTCCTCCTCTCTCTCCATTTTTACAGAAGGAGGCCTCCTGCTGTTCCTAGTTCCTGGCTGGATGTGCAGGTGCTGCTCCCAGCCCTGTGTAAGCACAGGATCTCTTCCACAGCTTGGATAATTTGTGATGTTTCCTTTTCTCTCTGGGGAGGGAGGATTTAGCATACAGACTCCCAGTTAGGTCGTACTGACAAAAGTGTTATTTAACCTGCTTTGTCTTTGTTCTGGGCTGTCTCTTTCCTTGAGAGGAAAAATTACCCTGAGTCACCATTAATCTTTTAGTGAATCTGGAAGTAAAGGAGGCATTGATGACTTTCTGATTTTTTTCCTTACTGCTTTTTCTTTGGTGTATGTAATTTGTTCTGCAGCTCAGTCCTTGGTTTTTTTTGGTGTGGGTTTTTTTTCTCCTCTTCCTTGATGTTAACTCTTGCTTGTGTGTTACAATTTCTGTATTAGAGTTTATGTTTTTGAGTGAATCGAGATCAGAGACATTCTATTTCCCTTCTATCAGTTTGTCACTGTAACCGTGGTATAGTCTGTTCCACTGAAGTTCTGTCTTTACATTGCTTCCCAGTGCAAGTCTTCCTGAGAGATCCACTGTCTACCAATTCCCTCAGCTTGCTGGCATCTCCTGTTTTGTAGCCCAGTGTCCTTTGCATTGTCTGATGTTACCTTTTCTTTGACAACAAAACTTTAGATGCTATGATTCTCCTTCATTTTAGTTACTATCTGGTTGCAGTTTTCAGGCAGATGGTTTCGGGTAGGCAGGAGGACACCTAAGACAGCTAATGAGGTTCTTCCACTCCTCCACCTTCTGACTAAAATCCACTCCCAGCACACTTGAAGGGATAGGGTAAGCAGACAGTACTGGGCAATGGTGCTTTTCCAGTTGCTGACTAAATAATTTTCTGATACTCCTGTGGAATGCTTCTGTTGGGTGTAAGCTTCTAACTGCACTGTATTCCTTTTTCCTCCTTCCAACAAAACAGGTAATATTCCACATTCCCAGGTAGATTAAAGCTTGGTCTGTTTTAATGGTGGGAACTACATCTATGAATTCTATCCTCAACATTTGAACTGCAAACTGCTGTTTTGATTCACCCACATTTATGATCCTTTGTCAGACACTGAACAAACTTGATGCACGTGGATTTTCATTCACATGAAACCACAGAGAATGTCATAGAATTATGGAGTTGTCAGGGCAGGAAGGGACCTCAAAGGTCATCCAGTTCCAACCCCCCTGCCATGGGCAGGGACACCTCACACTAGATCAGGTTGCTCACAGCCTCATCCAGCCTGGCCTTAAACGCCTCCAGGGATGAAGTTTCTACCACCAACCTGGGCAACCCAGGCTCTCACCACCAGTTCCAGGGTCTCACCACCCTCATGCTGAAGAACTTCCTAACATCCAATCTGAGTTGACCCACTTCTACTTTTGCTCCATTCCCCCTCAGTTCTGTCACTACCTGACAGCCTAAAAAGTCCCTCCCTGGTTTTCTTGTAGGGCCCTTCAGATACCAGAAGGCCACAATAAGGTCTCCTCAGAACCTTCCCCTCTCCAGGGTGAACAATCCCAACTCCTTCAGTCAGTCTCCGTAGGAGAAGTGCTCCAGCCCTGATGGTCATGTTTGATCTGAACATCTTTGTCACAGGAGAGCAAGGAGATTTGATACATGAACAAAAGTAGTCACTATTTTCTTGTGTAAAGGGCTTTGGGCATCCACTTAGGGAGCAGAAACAACAGCATATGACTTATGTGCCCAATTACACACTGTGTATAACTACACAGCTGAACCGAGCGCTTCACGAATGCTCTATAGGCTGAAAACAGCCAGTTAAAATCTCCACCAAAGACAGCCTGCATCCAGAGAAATCAGGCTGCTCACTGCTTTGTGAAAGCAAAAATGAGCTAAGTTTGCAACTATCCCTAAGGAATTATCTGTGAGCACTATCTGCAAATAATAATTTAATCAGCTTATTTGGCTGCCCGTGGTCACAAAGCTGTAATTGATTAAAAATGATCCTTTTGGTAACAAAACAAGGCTGCAGAATCAAAATGAGGTTTTAAGGTGATTCTAATGTGCCCTGCTCTGGCAATATGATAAGGAAGCAATTCTGTGGAAAACCAGAGAATCTCAAAGCAAAAGGTTTGGGACTGTTACAGAGAAGTCTATAGAAAGACTTTAGGACATTTTAGATTGAACTTGGAGTTTTTCTTTTCCTTTGTGTGGTGGGGGTTTTTTTGTTTCTGTTTTTTTTTTTTTTTCTTTTCCCTTTCCTTTGACGGTGTATTCATGTTTCCTAGGGAGTTGAATGAGGGAGAGGGACTTCTTTCAAAGACCTCATGGCCTGCTTCCAATTCTGATAGATAAAGTCAACCTGCTTGGCCCCACCAACAGGAAATAGGATGCTGCCCCTTTAAGCGGACTGTGAGGAGTATGGAATTACGGCTAACTTGGTTTGGAGCCTTTGTGTAAGGCTTTCAGGAAGAGATAAACCATTAATCATGCACAATTACTCTGACCTTGCATGAACTAAAGCCTCTCTGAACACATAAGATTACTGTCTCTGGGGACCTTGAGATACTGACACGATCAGCTCAGTGCTAGGGCACTGGAAACTGCTGCACAAAATGGCTGCAAGCTTGGCCTTTTATTTCCTTTTCTCAACTTGGGCTCTTTCTTTCCACCCAGGATAGGTCTTTTTAACATTCTTGTGATGTAAACTAAGGAAAAATCCTTTCTCCTGAGCTAGGATTCAAGTTCACAGAATGCAGGCTGGCAATGCTGGCAGTGTTTAACAGCATAAACTACGTTTAAGTTTTGATCAACTATTTTCATACAGTTGCTGAGGTGGAGGTCCTCTTCTACTGACTGCCATTTGGGGATCAGCTTTTGCTATGGATTAGTACAGCTCTTACTTAGCACAGGTGCTATGACCAGTAGCAGAGCTTCTTAGATAGCTCCACAGTGCACTTTTTGCTGCTGTTTCTGCTTTCCCAGTTCTATCCTCACCTGGTTTTAGTTTGATTTGAGATGGTGATTTTTCAGGGTCAGTTTACAGTCCCTCTGTTAGGCCTTAGTTTTTCACAAAAAACTTTGTTTGAACCCAAACCTTTCCCTCTGAACCTCTTGGGAATGCTACAGATTGCTGCCCCTTCCTTGCTTTACATGTGACAAAGATGTGTGAAGAGCCTTAAGCTTTTGTAGACTTCTGTGGTCTTTATTTTTTATGGTCTTCATTAAATTTCCACTAAGTATCCCATCCATTCTGTTTTAGTAAGCCTCTGGGGTTGTTTTGTTTTCTCTGAGCTCCCTTTCTGTAGAATATTTCTTCGACTCAGGAGCCTTTTAGCCAGTGGCAGTGCTTTTTGAACATATTAGTGGAAAAAGTAAAAGAGGGGAAAAAAAGAACTTAACTACTAGAGGAGAAGAGTAAGCACAGATGTCTTCTCCAGCTAGTACTGGACAGCTCCCTTAAACCAGGCTCTCCAATGCCTAGTGACACAGGAAGCTTTTTAATACCCTCCCAATATAAAACACAAAATCAGCTATTACCAAATCCATCAGTCTGCTATTCTCAGTGACTATGAAAGTGGCTCAGGAGCACTGTACAGAAAGCAATCTAGAGAAATCTTCCTTATAAGACAGTTTCTTCTTCCCTCCAGTGCTTAAAGAGCAACTCATATCCTGACATAACTGGTTTGACATCTCGACAGGTATCTGACTTCTTAAAACTATTCCTTACCACTGCTCTTGTGACACTTTCATTATGCCCACCTTCTAGATCACTCCTTAGAGTGACAACTCATTGCTTCCTGGTTGCAGTCCGATGTTTATGCTGTAGCTCCACTGCAGTGCTGTCTGTACAGTTGTTGTTCCTGAGACATCTGTTAACAAACTGCCTTTGGTACCCTTCTATGTGCTGCCAGAACCAGAATATACCCCATGTGGGTCTACAGGCTGATCTCAAAGGAGCATGACAGGCTTTGATTCTCCCCTTATTATACTGCTAGGAGTACTGAGGCTTACTACCATAAAACTACCTTAGCCATGTGTATTCAAGCTATTTATGCTTTGAACTGAAAGTGTGGATTTTTTTCCTCCCTATTTTTTAGGTTTATATTGGATTTTACAAAATCTAAAGCCTGCTCAGACAGATTCTGCAAGTCCTGAACCTGTACTGGCTTTGCCATTCTCTGTTTGAAATCTGAAAACCTTTGTTTGTGTGGGTCAAAGAGAGAAAAATGGGGAGAGACATGCTCAGGCAGCATAGATCTGTGCAGATTCTCTGCCTCTGACAGCACAGGTAGCTCAGTTAAACCAGCAGAATAGTTGGCTGAGGGATTGTTCTGTGCTAATAGGAAAGAGAGAACTCCAGGGGTTAAAGACAAGAGCATCCTTTTTATAATTAGGACAGATCAGAAGTGGAGCAAAATGTTCTTGCAGCTGAATCAGCTGCCCTCTAACCAGCCTGGAGTCTGGAGCTGGGGCCTGATGGACACTTGTACAGAATGCAATTTAATCTGTAATGGCTGAGGAGGACTCCTCAAAGTCTGCGGCAAATGGCAATTATTGTCCCTTTTTGTCACATCCCCCCCAACCAAAACAAAAACCCAGGAAAATTAATGAAAATAACAACAGGGAAGGATCCTAACTAGCGTGCTCTGCCTCCCCCTTTCTGTTTAAAATCCTCTGCAGTGTAGTGACTGAAATGAGCTGCCCAATATAATAAAATCTCTTGAGCACCAACGTGAAAGAAGAATTCCTCCCCCCTGCACATCCATAGGCACCCCTTTTCCCTAATGAGCAGGGAGACGCCAGCTTGGGGGCTGCAGCCAGTGTTAAATTAGCAGAGAAGGCCATCCGAAGTGGGCTGACTCCAGCCTAAACTGCCTTAAGTGTCTGTTTATTAAATCACACCACTGCTTAGAGTCTGCCCTGCTGCCACATCAGAGCTGTCTGCATACAGACAAATCCTGGGCAGTCCCAGGGGAACTTGGTCCAACTGGATACTGGTGGTAATAAAGGCAGGGGGAGGAGGGAGCAATCCACCACCAGCAGAGGCCCCCTGTTAGCCTCCATCATGTGCTACTCTACGAGAGCACAGAAGGCTTTCTCTAAGGTCACCGTTTGCATTTGTGATGAGGAACTTGGCTGTCTTGTACCTGGGAAGTCATCTTCTCTCTCCATGTTACCAAATCTAGGCTGTGGAAATCACTTCCTTGCTCCACTGGCCTCTCTATGCCTTGGAGCAGTAGCTTTGTTCTGACTGTTCTTACTGGGAAGTGCAGGCTTCAGTTCCAACTCTCCTTGGGATACAGTGTGAGGAAGTTGTTAATACCTGATGCTTTTCTCAGAGAATTCACTGGTGATCTATCTCAGGCTTTGGAAATCAAAAATCTGCTCTTCAAACCTCAAGCAGTCAAACTGAAACGGGAAAATCAAAATGCTTCTGTCTGTTTGTACACTGTGAAGTACAGTCAGGGTTCGATTCTTTATGGGATATCTACACAGGACTCTTACAAACTCTACAGTTAAGACTGGAGAGATCTGTGCAAGTCTTGTTCTGTCAGTCAGGAAACATCACTTCTGCTAGCTCCTGAAATAAGTGTTGATATATAGCAGAAGAGTGCTACTGTATTCCCTTCTTTTTCGAGGACTAGCTCTTAAACACAACAGGGAACAGGTCTGCTGGTTTATGACTCCTACTGCTTATATTGCAAATTGGACTGCCTTTCTCTATACTTTACATGGCCAGCATAAAGCTTTTTCTGCCTGAATTCCAAGAAAGAAATCTTGAGAAGTGGATAACTCTCTTATCCCCTAAGGAAGCCTAGGGTAAAGGTTTTTGGAGAAGTGTCTGAAATAAGCAAAGTTTTGATCTTGTGAGTTGTAAGGGTTTTACTGAACAGCTCTTAAATTTGCCATCCTTCCACTTTGCACAGACCCTTCTCCGTAATAAAGAAGGGTTTTTTTGTTGGTTTTGGTTTTTTTTTTTTTTTTTTTAGCTTCAAACAAGTTTTATCTGTGTGGATTAGGTCAGGAAATAGAACATACAGCATGCAGCTTCATTTTTGTTGATGTTAACAAAGTCATGAATTCTTCCATACATGTATCCCCTGCTCAGCCTGCTGGTTTATGTCCACCACGGGACTTTGCTGCAGAGAGGCTCTCAGAGCCTCCCGTGCAGCCCAGATGGCCATCTTCTGTGATAGCAGGCTAGGAGTCATGGTCAAACATCCTTTGTGGAGGTGGCCCATTGACATTGGAGAAGAGCAGCAGTTGTCGAGGTAATCTGTGTAAGGAAAAAGTTAAGCAAAGTTTACTGTGAAGCAGTTGGTTTAGCTGGCAGAAAGGCAGAGGTGGGCTGGTTTCCATTTCCCTTCAAAATGTCAAACACTAATAGTCTCTTCCGATCATCCTGAGATTGCCAAATAATTGACTCCTGCCTACAGCAAAAACCTCCCCGATCAACAAAGCAGGAAGCTGATGACAGCAATTGCCTGAACGTGTCCAAATTAGTCAACCCCTTGCAACCCCAACAGGGTCAACAGTGGCAGACCAGAGGTCGTGGGGCAGCAGGAGATGGAGGTTGGAGATTGCCCTGCTTCCTCTGCCCTCTCATGCCTCCAGGCCATAGCAAGGAGATGAGGGATTCACAGCTGGAGCAGCCAGCACCTGAACTGCAAGTCCAACAGAGATCTGTTTATTCAGAAGATCTGCTGCACGTTAGCCAAAGAGCAGGGTTAGGGGAAGAGAGGAGGAAGTGCCTGTCTTTGTGAGTGGCAGCAGAGCAGTTGTGTGCTGTGTGGGGCTGACCTGGTGTCAGACAGCTCCTAGCATGTTTTGTCTTCATGTCCCCTAGGGTTTGCTTGCTTTGCCACATGTTTACAACAAGCTGGTGTCTGTCCCTCTGCTGGATTATTTTTTCTTGGTCTTGGTTTGTTCTTCAGTCAGCTGTGCAAGTGTCTGCAGAAGTATTTGAGTATGTGAATGTTGCTCTGGTATAGTCCAGTCAAATGTAAAGGGATAGATTATTTAGGAACACACCTACAGCCCAGGACCTCAGAGAGAAGCCAGGGAAGGATGCTCACTAAGCCACTCCTAACTGGGTGCCTCAGCACAGCCAGTTAGACATGCTGGGTCGTTCCATTTTATAAAGTGGTTGAAGTAAAGTAGCAAAGAATCTCTGACTCTGTTCCACTCTTGTCTTTGAAAGGACTGCAGGTATGCCTGTGACTTGTAGCCAACCCAAGAGTCTAAGGGTTGTGACATTTTCAGAAGATTATTTTAGGACTTGGAGGGAGGACAAAGGGAGAAAGAGAGAAGCATTGTGTCAGAGCTCCCAAGCAATACCACTTTTGTTACAGGTAGGATGAGAAAGTTTTAAGACCAGACACTTTGCTCACCTCTGTTTTGATCTGTGCTTTGTAAAGCAGAGAAGCTGGGGATGGGGAGCCTGCCCTGACAGCTCCCTCGGTGTGCTGCTGCAGGTCAGGACCTCTGCCCATGAAAGGAGCACTGCCTGTAGGCCTCCCACGTCTCCTCACGGAAAGCTAGGCTGGATGCTCTGTCACACTCTGACAAAGGTCATTTCTACATCCCGTCTTCCGAAAGGTCACAGCATGACCCCAGGTGCAGGAGGAGGAGGGAGAAGAAGGCCTTTTATTCCTTCTCTTTTTTAAAAAAAATTGTTACTGGAAAAAAAACCTTGTCTTCATGTGTTGCCCCCTCTCTCGGTCCCTGCTAGCACCTTCTCCTTCTAAACACTGTAGTCTAAGTTTGCCTCTTGTCAACTTAGCTGCCTGGCTACCGGATGGTCTCTCTTTCCCTGCTTTGTTCTATCTGCATAGCTGTAGCTGTTCTATTGAAAGTCCTTCAAATTAACAAGCAAGCACTTCCAACTTTACTGTGCCCTCCAGGTGTAAAACTGTATGAGCACAGTCCTGTGCTAGTTCGTGAGCTGCATCAGCACATATGTAAAGGGAGCTTTTGCTTTGGGGGTTGGGACAGGGGGAAAGTAACAGCCTTTCTCTGACTCGTTCTAGTGTGTTGTGGTAAGTGGATACATCTCCTGAAGGGAAAAAGCTACTTTCTCTTGCTCATTTCTGTCAGTGTTTACACATGTCAGTGAGAGGTAAAAGCTGAATCCTCAGGTGTCACACACTGTGCTGCATTAATGTTTCCCAAACTAGCATCTACTAAACAAGCTAGAGGATGAAAACAATTTTTCTTTTGATTTGAAGAAGACCCAATGCTTATTGAGACATTGTTATTCAAACCCTATGCAGCTTCAGTTGAAGACTAACTTTGAATTCTTTACATCTTTAAATTCTGCATCACCCTTCCAGTGTTCCTCGAGGTTCTTCCTCGTCACAGAATTTTGAAGCAGCAATAGAATTCTGCATTTGGGATACTGATGGAAAGCACAAAACCCCCAGGAGGTTTCTGTCTGCTTATTTTAATATTATCTTTATCTTAAGGGTTGGACTGTGTTATCAGAGACAAAGGTCCTGGACAGGATTCTGTCTGTGGGGTACTGCAGTGACTTATTACAGATGCTTTCTGCTTCAGAGAGCAGAAGTGGGAGATTCAGTTTTAGAAACACAGTGTGTGAGGATGTATAACATGATACAAGCTGTTTTATTTGCAGCATTTATTCTTCACAAGGAATTTCCTGGAGATACTTAAGAACAGATGTAAAGTAGGTAGAGAAACATGTAGGAGCTGCTTTTCAGAGAATTCAATGTAACTTCTGTGTAGGAACCAGCCTGCCCTTGGCTAGTCTTTGAGAAATGGCCAAGATTTCATTTCTATAATAAAAAATGTGCCAATGTCCAGCTACCTTAGGATATATGTAAGGGCTCTTTCCACTCATATCTGAGTCACATCTCACAATGTGTTTGTTTAAAAATACTTTTCCTATACTAGAGGTATCTGCTGTTAGCCCAAAGTAATTAACTTGAAACCAGCTTACATTCAGCTGTGTGACTTCCTGAAAAAATCCACACCTGATTCCTGAGATCTTAAAGGAAAGCAGCTTGCAGGCTGCCTCCAAGTCAATCTTTCTGTTCCTGATCATCAACCACACTGATAGAATTCAAATATATTGACCAAGCCACAGAAAAGGCAAAATCTGTGGAGAACTGGTAAGTTTTTGTAAGGTCAAAAACCAGGTCGTGGCTGAGCTAGAAATACCAATGCACCAATCTACCTGTTGAGCAAAATCATAAAGGAAGAAACAGCTGTGATGAAGAATACTCAAAGGTGGTTTTCCAGGTCCCAGTCAGAAGAGAGACTGTTCCACTAATTGGGTCTTAAAAGGGCTTTTCTGTGCTGCTTAAATTCTTATAATATGCCCCTCGCCAAGATATGAGGGTGTCTGTCTAAGGATGTCTCTCTTTTCATTCTTTTCAGCTGTGTTTATTTTCCTCTCTCCCCTTACCCATTCTTTGCAAGTTCATGAAGAGCATTCAGACCCCATGAGGGGGTCTCTACAGATCCCCTAAGAAGATTAAGCTCTCTGAATATTTCATGCCCCTGATTGACAGTTCTTGAGGACCTCTTGTAAGCCTGGCGCCCGTATTCTTGTTTTAAAAGAAAAAAAAAAAAAGAGAGAGAGACACAAGAAAATCACATTCACAGAAAAAAAATTGATCCTATGGGCCCGACCTCTGCTGACTGGAGGCACTAGATGGAGGCAGTTCCTCCTGGACATCTCCCCCTCCCTTTCCCTCCACATCAGTCTCTACTGTGAAATAAAAAGAAGGTAATGGGATTTTAAGAGGCAAGGAGTAGTCAGAGGAGGACTGGTGCCTGCCTCCTCCCCCTCTGCTGAGCTCCAGTGCTTAGGCTCATGGCCCCTCAAGAGCTATTGTGAGCCTGGGTCCCTGACTCTCATTCTGTGCTGCCTTTTCCTTTTCTAACGAGCTGACCTAGCTGAGCCGCTGGCCCCTCATTAGAGGCCGTGCTGAAGAGGAGCCCTGTGCTCTCCTGCAGCCAGTTCACCCCATTAAGGGTTGCCCCCTGGTCGACAGCAGGGAAAGGGAGCTGACGACCTGTAAATTCTCATCGGGCTGCTTTAGATTCTCCCTTCCCTCTTAATCATCCCATAATAGGCAGCTGAGAAGTTTCTCCTTTATTTAGAAAGGCAGGGCCAAGGAGATCTCACATGCTGGGTTTAGGAGACATTCCTTGGTAGAAACAGGAGGATGATGAGAATGGAGAGAAAGGCAGAAAGAAATGGCTCAAGCCCTCCTTCCAGTTGGAGCGCAGTGAGAGTTCCTCCTGCACTCGCTATGGGTACCAGTCTTAGGACAGCAAAGTTCTGTCTGCTTCTTGCCTGGTGCCTTGCACAGTCTGGGGAGGTTTAGGTTGGAGATCATGAAAAAATTATTTCCTGCAAGAGTGGTCAGACATTGGAACAGGCTGCCCAGGAGTCACCATCCTCAGAGGTGTTGGAGAAATGTGTGGATATGTGCTTTGGGATATGGCTTAATGGCTGTGGTAGTGTTGGTTGGTTGGACTCTGATCTTGGAAGTCTATTCCAACACAAACAGTTCAATAATTCTGTGATCTGGGGCTTGCTTGACATGCAGGTGTAAATTTCTTGTGTGACTTATCCAAACTGTTGTTTGTAGGCCTTTTCCTTCAGCTTGTTTTCAGACCAAAAAGGTGCAGTTTCCAGTTTCCTTGCTGCTAGGCCAGGTTTCAGTTCTGTTACTAAATGTGTGACAAGAGGGAGTGGAGATGAAGCTTGTTCCTTCTCAGAAAAAGTATTAGAAACAGTGATGGGTTTGACTGCCTGTGCATCCTTGGATGTTATTGAAGGTGAAACTTCAGTCTTCGCTTTGGACTGTCGCTGAGATGGGGAAGGGGTGAGGGAGCTTTGTCAGTACTGAATGTACTCTCCCACCAGTGCTTATGAGATCCAACATCTTTTCCTGGCTGCAGCACACCTCATCTCTGCACCTCGCAGACTGAGTACTTCCCTTCTTTGGACTCTACAGTGGTTGTGGTTATTGGCCTCTTACTCCAGATTTTAGATTCATTTTTTGAAGATACTGTTTGCAAGATGTCTTAGAGCTCAGAGTGCATAGAGGGGAGGACATGTACACTACTTTGAAACAAGTATCTATTAGTTGTTACTGTGAAGGAAACCATTAATCTATGAGAACACTGAGTTTGTGCAAGATCCCTTGCTCATTTATCATTGATGGGCTTGCTCAAGTTCAGAACTAAGCAAAGAGCAGGACTATCAGTCATCTCAGATCAGTGACAGATTTATTTAAGCAGGCATGACATGCATACATACCTCACAGAATTTTAACTGGCCATTGCAGGCAGAAAGCAGTTGAGCTTAGGCTATGGCAAGTCGACCTCCCACTTCTGTTTTATTCCTTACAGTGCAAGGGTGATTAGTAAGGAGCCTGTGAAGTCCTGGTTTCCACGTGCAGTGATTTGCACTGATAAAGATAAGGCAGTTGCTACAGGTGGGAGTGAGGGAACCAGGAAGGAGAAGGTCCTAGCAGTGTTTGTTCTGGACTCACAGTTTAAAGGGGTAAGGGAGGCTGGGGAGGAAGGATAGATGAAAGGAAGCAGATAAGCTGGAGGCATCTGCTGCATGCACAGAAATTGGCACAGCTTCTGTTGGCAAGTTCCTGGGAGTCATCCATGGTGCTGGGGATGCTCCACAAATTTGGTACAATGAGATTGTGATCATGCAAGTAGACAGAATGGTCCCTGCTGAGCAATGAGGTGACTCTAGCAATTTTTTGCAATACTCTGATTTTTCCTTGCTGAAAAATCCAGAGTTGCTGGATTATGGTGTTTGACTTTACTTCTCAGAATGATTGATCTGCAGTGTAAAACAAATTTCTATCAAACTTGAAAATCCTTTCTACGTAGGTTCAGTGTTACTATGCTGAGCTATGGCTGGACACATCCTGAAGGAATTGGGACTATCTGAGCAGAGGGCTCTTCATATTACATATGGGATGCTACATGTAAAAAGCATGCACAGTTTTGTAAAGCATCTCTTAAGACAGTAGGAACATCACCTTTGAAAATCAGTGGTTATTTTTACCATCCATTTGATGTCCTATTTCCTTGCAGTAGCAATCCTGAAGGAATGCCACTGCTGTTCTTAGCAGTGCTTGTCATGCCAGTGTTCTATCCCTACAGGCCTTTGGAAACCATCCCTCTGCAGTCTTCTTGCAGGCCCCCTTCAGGTGCTGGAAGGCTGCTATTTGGTCTTCTGGAGTCTTTTCCAGGCTGAACAATCTCAACGTTCTCTGCCTGTCCTCTTAATAGAGGTGCTCCAGCCATTTTCACAGCACTCCTTTGGACCTGCTCCATCAGGTCCATGTTTTTCTTGTGTTGAGAGCACCAGAGCTGGACACAGTACTGCAGGTGAGGTCTTACTAGAGCAGAGCAAAGTGGCAGAATCACCTCTCTTGACCTACTGGCCACACTTCTTTTGATCTGCATCCACAGTTTTCTTGTAGTGAATACAGTCTGTAGAGGTAAAATTCTTGGTCTGAAGTCAGTGAAACCCTTTTTTAATGCAGGTCTGTTCTTTGACTTGAAGCAATTATATAAGGAATTTCTGTCTGATTCCTTAAAATCCTTTCCTACACTCATCTTTTTTGTCAGGTAAAACAGAAGAGCTGAGAATGGCAGCCTGGAGACAAAGCTGCCCTTTAGTCATATCCAGCTTCCTACATGCTTTGCCTGGTCTCATAGAGAGAAGGGGCTCTTCAAAAGAAACAGAATGCCTACCATCCTCTGATTGCTCCTTTTCCAGTTTTAGATGAGCAACAAATAAAGCAAGGAAGACCGAAGGTCACTTTTATTAAAGTCAATTGGAGGTCAGCCTGTTGGCCTACTTGCAAATTTCTGCTTCTGAACAACCACACTATTCCAGCTGTAATTAAACAGGAGATGTTTTGGTGGAGTGAGTCTGCTGATGTTTGGGATGGGTGGGATATTTTCACTAACTAGGTTTTAGGTGTCTGCCTGCATTGAGGAGGTTAAGAGATGGAGCACAGCATATGTGCTCCTGCTCTGAACACTGTGGAAGGCTGCCTGCCTCTTCTGCCTGCACAGAGACTTTCCCTAGCTTAGAGAACTGGGCTGTGAAAGGCAGACAGTAAAAATATCTCTTAGTGCTATCACCTCCTTTGCTTATGTAGAACTATAAAGATCCTCATACACTGCTGTGTTGCAATGGTCAAGATGATATTTTTTGGTTATGTTTTCCAGGAGGAATTTCTGTCTTTATATCAGGTGGTGGAGTAAACATCTTATCAATAATATCACAACTTTCTGGTCTAGTCACATACAGGACAATATTTAGAAAGACATGCCTTATCTTCTACTTTTGGACACTTAATCCAGGACAACCATGTTGCTCTTCAGAGCAATCCTCATCTCTCTACGGAATTGTAGACTAATTCAAGTTGAAAGGGACTTTTGGAGGTTGTATGATCCAAACCCCACTCAAAGCAAAGTAGGATAGAAGTTCAGGATCCTGCTACTCATTCTTAATGCCATGCAGCAAAGAACTGGCTCTTCCCATTAGGATTTTCAAGAGGCAGAATTGCTGCAGTCCTGCCAACGCTTTGGGCTGGAGCAGCCTTTCTGTAGTAACTGCAACCAAAGAGACTGCCTGCCCTCTGCATTAGAACAGAGGTGGACTGGGTTTGCTGAGGGTGTCTCAAGACCACAAATTCATTTCACCCAACCAAGTGGAAAGCTGCACATAGCTGTGGTGCTAGAGATGTTAAAAAGTGGTTGTCACAGTAATAATATAGTGAGAAAGGTATGTTTTTTTTTCATCAGGAATAGAGGAATGGTAATGGAAAATGGAGGTTTGCTGGTGAAATGCTTATCCATGTTCAAAACCAAAGTGGAATTTAGACTTTTTTTAGGGTTCTGAAATTTCTGGATATTTTTTTCCATTTTAATTTGTGGCTAGGAACAGAACCAACAAGATCAAGATACCTCAGAAGTGCTTCTCCATTTGGAGTTGTGAACAGGAGGAAAAAATGTTTTAGAAATCACACACAAGACAACGGTTTCCTCAAAGGTTTGGCACCCAGTTTTGCAGTTAGGAGGTTTGCTTTGGTTTCCAGTTAGACAACAGTCATGAGTGCTTACTTAGGCCAAAGACAAGTCATGGATTTGTAGAGAGATCTGAGTGGGGCCCTGTAAAGGCAGGATTGGGATGTCAAAGATTTCTCTCTCCCCCCTTCCCCCAATTGTACTTGTTGCTCCATGGAGCAGGGCAGGGAAGGGGAATCTTTGCCTTTGTCTCCCCTTGTAGAAGAAATAAGTTTTTCACTAAATGTTATCATAGGTCTTGAGAATGTCTCTTCACCTTTGAAAGACTGAGAATGTCTCTTTACCTTTGAAAGGCTGGAGATACCACCAAAGAGAAACACAGAAAATGCAAGAAAAGGGATCATGCTTATGT
>VWYK01042302.1:0-13977 GCA_013399775.1 Semnornis frantzii | reverse complement strand
AAGAGCAGCTTGAGAGGGGATCTCAAGAATGTTTATCAATAGCCAAAAGGGTGGGGGGCAAGAAGAAGGGACCAGGCTCTTTTCAGTGGGGCAATGGACACAGACTGGAATACAGGAGGTTCCATCTGAACATCAGCAGAAACTTCTTTACTGTGAGGGTGCTGGAGCCCTGGAGCAGGCTGCCCTGAGAGGCTGTGTAGCCTCCTTCTCTGCAGACTTTCAGGATTCATCTGGATGTGCTCCTGTGTGCCCTGGCCTGGGTGATCCTGCTTTGGCAAGGGGTTTGGACTCGATGATCTCTGGAGGTCTCTTTCAATCCACAGCATTCTATGATTCAATGATTCTGTAACACCTGTGCTCCTGCATGAACAACCTGGTCTGGTAGGAGGTGTCCCTGCCCATGGCAGAGGGGTTGGAACTAGATGATCTTGAAGGTCTTTTCCAATTCAAGCCATTCTGTGACTCTAAGAAAACCAGAAGAAACTGTGGGATTTGGTATTTCCTTGAATTTTTTTCCCCCCCTCCTGGACCTGTACATTTTGAGCACATCAGAAATGCAACTTGAGGAGTGAAATAAAGTGAAAAAGTTGCTAAGTGGCTGGGAAAAAAAAAGAAGCCTGCATCAGAGTTCACCTACTTTGCATTTAGGATGGTGACACAAACAGAGGGTCCTTGTGCTGCTGCCAGGGTGTCCTACGGCCAGTGACAGCAGTGTGGCCAGTTCTGAACTAAAAGACCATTTCTCTATGAATTCATCACTCTGACACACACAGGGCTAACTATTTCCCAGAACCTGGCTACTGAGCCTCCTAGAGCTGAGGGAGCTTAAAGCCCTCTGAAGGAACTACAGAGGCTCTCCTGGCATGATAGCTTTGGCCTCGTGAAAGGGCATCTTGTTTAGGGAGTGCATGGAAACCTTAGAAAGTGCCTATGGACACAGATAGGATCCCTGGGGGAAGGTGCCAGAGCTGGGTGGAGAATGAGCAATCAAGGAGCCTGCTTGGACCTTCCAAGGACCCTGGAAGCTGCAGGGTCTGTGGGGAGCTCCGAGAAGGCAGGAGGAGGTCTGAGTGCTTTTACTTCACCTAACATGGCACCTGGCATCTGCCTCCATGCTCCAGTGCTGTGAGCTAAGGTTTGCATCTCATGTTTCACTCTTCCATGCTGTGGGTGAGATTCTGACCTGGGCTACATTGGTGTAACTAAGACAAAAGCCTTTGGATTCACAAGAGTGACTGCAGAGGTGAAGTTTCATATTCAGGGTGCAGCCTGGACTCTGTTGCAGCCCTGAATTACTATAGAATCACAGAATCATAGCATCATAGGTTTGAGTTGGACAAGCCCTCTAAGGTTGGAACCATCAACCATCAACCTGAGGCCACCATGAATACTAAACCGTGTCCCCAAGTGCCACCTCACAAGTTTCTTGAACACCTTGAAGGGATGGGGATTCCACCACCTCTCTGGGTAGCCTGTTAAAATGCCTGACCACTCTTGTAGTGAAAAAATTCTTCCTAATATCCAACCTAGACCTCCTCTGGTGTAGCCTGGGGCCATTTCCTCTCGTCCTGTCTTCGTTATTTCTTCCTGCTTGGGCACTGGCAGAATTATTGACTAATGCCTCAAAATCACATTTTGTTTTTGTAGACCCAATGTGGATCTCTGTGCTTTCAGGGAAGAGTGGCTAGGAAGCTAATTCATTTTCTTTCTCTATTTTAACTGGTTAGCCATGGAAGGCAGTGGATGCTTTCTTCTTCTCCAGCACAATTAGCAGGAACATCTGTTTGCTGCGCAGTAATTGATGCTGATGGAGGAAGCTGATATTTCCTGACTGATCTGTGCTTCTGAGAGAAGATGAAGCATCTCTCCCCTGACAAGCACAGGCTTTTGGATGATAAATTATTGTTTTCTTCAATCTGTCTCTGACAGACCCAATAAAGTGACTAAAATGGGTCCAGCTCCCTGTGTTCTCAATAAGCATGGCAGTGCCCTCTTCTCCTTGTAGCATCCAGCGTGCCGCTTGCAAGTTTGGTGATAGGAACTGCTAAGAGAGGTTAGCCTGAGAGGGCTTCAGGCTGTTTGCTGGCCACTCTCAAGCTGCTTTATCTGCTGCAGCAAGCTGTTGTGTAAAAGTTTGTGATTTGGGTCTTAATCTACAGAGTTAGCTGTCTTTAAAGAGAACTGACTCCAAAGCTGCTGCCCAGAGCTAGATACAGAGAGGAATCTGCATGAGGAATCTGGAAATGTCTTCTTCATTGCTGCTTCTCTGTGTCTGGAAGCTTTAAGGTCTTTTGCAAAGTAGAGCATTCTAGGACTCTAGGATTCATTGTGAAATCCCCTTTGGCAATGCCATGTACAGATGCAGCAGTCTGAGCAGAATCACAGGATTGTTTTGGTTGGAAAAGACCTCTAAGCTTGAGTCCAACCATCAACCCAACACCACCATGGCCACTAAACCATGTCCCCAAGTGCCATGTCCACACATGTTTTGAACACCTCCAGAGATGGTGACTCCACCACCTCCCTGGGCAGCCTGTTCCAATGCCTGGCCCATGCCAGGCCTGGAGCTTATTTATTTATTTTTCTTCTCTGAGAATATTTGAGGGGCAAAATAAAAAGAGCAAATCACAGTCCTGCTTCTGCTTTGGATATCAGCACCTGCTGCATCTCCTGTCCCACCAGCAGTGAGTGTTTTCTGCTGGGCAAGAGGAAGTCATCTTCAGGGATGGTGACTCCATCACCTCCCTGGATAACCTATTCTGTATGGTGGGAGCAAGACTGGCTCCATCTTCTGCCTTAGGTGATGGATCAGGCAGTGTGCTGCATGGGCCAGAGTTGTCCCAAATTTCTGAAAGAAGTCTGACAATTAAAAACATTCTGAAATTAAAAGGGAAATGCCAAGAAATGTAACTCAGAGGAGCAGGACCTCACAAGTAGTTAACCAGAAGGAACAAAGAGGGAGGATGCATGATGTCGGCTCTGTGTGACTCTTGCAGGCTGGTGGCACCAGCTGACAGCTCCTGACCCATGCAGCACTCTCAGTGGAGCCCTCTGATGGGTCATGGATCCCTCCTGGGCTGACAATCCCTCATTCATTTTCTCTTTTGGTTGTTATTGTTGTCATGAAATGGGACAGATGCCACCTGCTTATGTTTACTGAAGCAAAGCAGGCTGGGGACAACAGAATCCCTTCCATTCATCCTTGCACACACTGGACAAGTGGTAGTACCTACAAACCTCACCTCCTTAATCTACCCTTCTTAATTTACACTCCTTAATTGACACCATTCTCTTTTTTTGGCCATGGTGGTGTTAGTTTGATGATGGGACTCAATGATCTTGCAGGTCTTTTTCCAACCAAAACCACTCTGTGATTCTATGACAGAAAATCTCTGAGCTAGTCCCTACTAAAGAATGAACAGCACAGAACACACCAAGGTTTCTCTATTTTCCCTTTGGGCATCTTTATCTTGAAATTTAAAGCCATTATTAAGTAAATGCTTTCACTTTATTTTATGTTTTAAAATAATGAAGGCTGATAAAATTGATTTTTTTCTGAAGCCATTCAGTTTTAAACATAATAAATCAAGCTGATGAGAAAGAGAGAGAGAGAGAGAGTGTGTGTGTGAGCATGTCTGTGTTTGCCAAATGCAGCTCAAATTAATACCTTGAGTGTTTTACACTATTATAAAATGTGGCTATACACACACACACACACACACACACGCATATATATATATTTAATGCCAGCTTGATTAATTGCTCCCCTAACTGAACATTCAGCCTGCTACTGTGATGAAATGTTTTGTGGGTTGATTGGGTGATGGATTACTAGAAAGAGCTGAGTAATTAACTCTGCTGGGAGTCTTATATCAGGCATTGGGGTTCAAACTAATCCACTGTGACTTGGTGTTAGAAATGAACCAAATGCCAAGGGGGTAGAATCATACCCGGTGTAAAATCCACCCCTCAGCCCACTGGAGTTGCCATGGGTTCTCCTCATGCCTTCTGTTTTCACTTGCACAGAGCAAAGGTGAAGGCTGTCAGGCCAGGCTGTTTGAAAGCTTTTAATGATTAAGTATTATCACTGTTTGTAGAGTCATTCTTCACATGTTTTCAACATAAACCAGTTTATTAAATGTCTGGCTAACTTTCACCAAGAGATGTCCAGATGTGATTTCTGCCCCCACCCCCAATTCCTCACTGTTATTTTCATCCTGAGCACCTCTGCAAGCCAGAGGAGGGAAAGAGAATCTCCCTCCCACCCCCAATAAATGAAGATTGAGACTCCAAATATAATAATTTTTAAAAAACAAATAAATACTGAGAATCAAAGTATGAAAAATAATAATAAATAAAGATAGACTCAAAAACTAATACCTAAAACTGGATTCAGTTCTGAGCTCCTCACTCCAAGAAGGACATTGAGGTGCCAGAACAGGTCTAGAGAAGGGCAATGGAGCTGGTGAAGGCTCTGGAGAACAGGGCTGGTGAGGAGCAGCTGAGGGAACTGGGGGTGTTTAGATATGGAGAAGAGCAGGCTGAAGGGAGACCTCATTGCACTCTACAACTGCCTGAAAGAAGGTTGGAGTGAGGTGGGGGTGGTCTCTTCTCTCTAGTAACAGGTGACAGGATGAGAGGAAACAGCCTCAAGTTGCACCAGGGAAGGTTTAGGTTGGACATTAGAAGAAACTTCTTCCCTGAAAGGGTTCTCAAAGACCAGGAAGGTGGTTGAATTCCCATCCCTACAGGTGCGTCCAAGAGGCAGACATGTGGTGCTGAGTGCCATGGTTTAGCACCAGCCTTGCTAGAGGACTGTAATGAGGACTAGTACAACAAAGCATTTAGGCTGATTTACTGGTGGGCTACACATCTCTGCTAATGATCACACATCAGTAAGAGAGCAGAGGGACCTTCTGGATCACCAGGATTTTGAGATTTGTCCTAGAATCACTGAATTATTTGGGTTGGAAAAGACCTCTGAGATCATTGAGTCCAGCTATCAACCCACCACCACCATGGCCACCAAACCACTTCCCAAAGTGCCACATCCACAGGTTTGTTGAACGCCTCCAAGGATCAGAGACTCCATCACCTCCCTGGGCAGCCCTTTCCAACTCCTGGCCAGCCTCTGGCTGCGAACGCACAGCCCCAGACTTGTTTTCTTTTAAAGTTTGCTGGGAATTTGATTCCACCCATATCAGAGGTAAAGGGATTAGCTGTGAAGCCCTGATCCCAGCTCCACGCTCTTCCCAAACCTGAGGGCAGGCTGGGCTGAGGTTCAGACCTCTGCAGCTGAAAAGTGTTTAAATGGGAACGTCCATCACCGGGCGTGAATGAAAGCCAGAGTGGCCCTTTTGAAAGCCAGAGGGATGACTTGATCAAAATGCTGCTTTGTCATATCTGCTTCATAAAAATTTGCCCCCTCCAGGCCAGTGGGGCTGGGTGTCAATGGTGCACGCCAAGCACAGCCTTGTCTTGGGGAGCACCGCACAAAGCCTGAATTTCACAGCCTTCAAACAACAGTGAAAAATCACCAGGAACTTTCTCCTCGGCTCTGGGATCTCCCTAGCAACCGCAAGCCAAGCATACTGTAATGCAATTTATGCCTTCAACTCCTTCAGGAGTCTCTTCTTTAAGATCTGTCACAGTCAACGTGCCTTGGGAAACTATTATGAGCTCCTGAACCTTTGACCAAGCGGAGTAAGTGAGCGTTGGTATAAATCTCCGCAGCATGTTTGGTCTGGTTTAGTGTTGGCCGTGTGGTACATTAAACATTCAGCCCCTAGCCTCCAGCTCCTTGGGCTTTTACTTTTTTTTTTTTGGCTTTGGGAACTTCACCCTGCATCTGTCATAGTGTCTGCTCTGAAACAGGGGCTACCAACACTCCCTCCCCCCCCAAAAAAAAAGGGGCACTGGGGGAAATGCCTCCGCTCAGCCAGAAGAATTGCTTTCTGTGGAAAGGCAGTGCCATGGCCCTGGGCTCTTTGGGAGCTCTGAGTGTCATGGGAAAGATAAGCAGGAGTGACCTGGCAGGTTTGTGAATGTCTCAATCCTGGGACTTGAAGTGGGTTTAACAAAAGAGGGAAAGCTTAGCAGGAAAACACAAATGATAATGAACTGCTGGCTGTGTTTAAATAAGCCATCCCCAAATAGTTCTGCAGCCAACATTGTCCAGTTGCTTGAGTCAAACTGAGCTTTGCAGGGTTGTAATTTTCAGGGCTATTTGCTCAGGAGCCTTCTGTGAGCATCTTGGGAAAAAAAAAAAAAAGGAAATAAAAAAAATCCAGCCCCCCAAATCCTTAGTGATTGCTGCTTTAACCATTTTAAAATTGGAATCAGCACTGAATCCCAGCATGGTGGGGGTGGAAGTGACCTCAGAAGATCATCTAATCCAATCCCCCTGCTGCAGCAGGATCACCTGGACTAAATCACCCAAGGACACATCCAGGTGGGGTTTGGGATGACTCTGCAGAAGGAAACTTCACAGCCTTTCTGGGCAGCCTGATCCAGGGCTCCAGTACTCTCAAAGTGAAGAATTTTCTCCTTATGTTTAGAATCACAGTTCACAGACTGCATCATGATGGAAGGGATCCTCAAAGGTCATCTCGTTCAGCCCCCTTGCAGTGAGCAGGGGCATCCCCAACTAGATCAGGTTCCTGTTTACATGCTGTTTACATATCCTGCGTTCCAATTTGTGTCCACTGCCTTTTGTCCTGTTACCAGACACCACTGAGAAGAGCCTGGCCCTATCCTCCTGCCACTTGCCCTTTAGATGTTGGTCAGTACTGATCGGATCCCCTCTCAGGCTGCCCTTCTCCAGGTCTCTCAGCCTTTCCTCCTCATAGAGATGTTTCAGTCTCTTCAGCATCTTAGCTGCTCTCTTCTTGACTCTCTCCAGCAGTTCCTCGTCTTTCCTGAACTGGGGAGCCCAGAACTGGACCCAGTTCAGTTGCAGCTGTGTTGTGAGACACGGAGCAGCAGTTGGCAGAGAACCTGTGTGAAAGCCATGCCTCGGTGCAGGGCTGGGTTTGATCTCGGCAGTCTTTCCTCACACTGCTTACTGTGACCGTAGCGGTGTTTTCACTCCTGCTCTTTGCTTTGATCTCGGGGACACTTTGTCTTGCAGGCTGGGGATGGTATTTGGCCAGGAGGTATCTCCATCTGCCCACAGAGAGCAACAGCCCGCAGCCTTTTCCAGCACTTGCAGAAGTGCTGAGATAAGGACAGTCTAAACTCACTGAAAGTCTGAACCTTTGTTCATGGCTAAGTGGAGACTTGGCATCGTTTTATGCTGGAAGAACCTGCTTTGACTTTTTCTTTTCTTCTTTTTTTTTTTTTTTTTTGTTTTTTGAGGGGTGGGGGAGTTGGCTTTGCAGAAGTGGCTGCTGAAAGGCTGCAGAGAACAGACCCAGCAAGGAGCAAAGCCACGGAGCTGGGAGCTGCAGTGGTAGAGCTGGAGCAAATGGCAGGGCACATGAAACCTGGTTTTGAGTTCTACCTTTTGCTGGCATTTCTGTTTCTCCCATGTCATTCTGCTGGGTGGCCATGCAGATCACAGAGTCATAGAATCACAGGATTGTTTTGAGCTGAAAACAACACCCTCTAAGATCGCTGAGTCCAACCTTCCGCTCAAGAGCACCATGGCCATAACACTGTGTCCCAAAGTGCCATGTCCACACATTTCTTGAACCCCTCCAGGGATGGGGACTCCACCACCTCTCTGGGCAGCCTGTTCCAATCCCTGACCACTCTTGCAGCAAAGACATTTTTGCTAATCTCCAACCTAAACCTCCCCTGGTGCAATTTCAGGCCATTTTCTCTAGTTCTAGCCCCTGATACTAGGGAGAAGAGATCAACCCCTACCTCACCCCAACCTCCTTTCAGGGAGCTGAAGAGAGTCAGAAGCTCTCCACTCAGCTTCCTTTTCTCCAGACTGAACACCTCCAGTTCCCTCAGCTGCTCCTCACCAGCCCTGTTCTCCAGACCCTTCCCCAGCTTTGCTGCCCTTCTCTGGACCTGCTCCAACCCAAAGTGTCCCAAAACTGAACCCAATCTCAGCGTTACATCTGAGTCCCAGCCTTTTGCTGTGTTTATGTGTGCAGTGGCTGGGACAGGGAGGGCTTGGGTGCAGTAAGATGGGATCAGAGTTCAGCAGGAGCAGAGGGCACTGGTGGAACAGCCCTGGTTCCCACGACAGCAGGGCTGTCTGTCATCCTCCTGGCTCCCTTTGGGAGAATTCCTCCCTGTGCGGTCGAACTGAGTGAGCAGGTGGAGGAACCCTCCCCTGTTACTGATTAACCAGAGCTGGTGGCTGTGCACCAAACAGCATCACAGCTCCTGGGCTGCTCAGAGAGACACGGGGGAGAGGAACGTTGGGAACATCCTTTTAACTGTTGGTGTCCCTGTAAGACCACTTGTGAATGTTAAAACATGGGTAGGTGAGGGGGTGACCTGTTGGAAAGCAGCTCCATGGAGAAAGACCTGGGAGTACTGGTGGACAAGTTCACCAGGTGCCAGCAGTGTGCCCTCATGGCCAAGAAGGCCAATGGTGTTGTAAGGTACACTCTGAAAAGTGTGGCCAGCAGGTCAAGGAAGGTTCTACTCAGCCCTCATGAGATTGCATCTGGAGCACTGGGTCCAGTTCGAAATAGACAGGGAATTGCTGAAGGGACTCCAGTGGAGGCTGGGAAGATGCTGAGGGCCTGGAGCATCTCTGTGAGGAGTAAAGGCTGAGAGCCCTGGGGCTATGGAGGATGGAGAAGAGCAGCCTGAGAGGGGATCTGTTCAATCCTCAGCAAGAGCTAAAAGGTGGGGGGCAAGAGGATGGGGCTGGGCTCTTGTCAGTGGAACCCAATGGTAGAACAAGGGGCAGTGGGCACAAACTAGGGCTCTGGAGGGTTCACCTGAACCTAAGGAGAAACTTGTTTGCTGTGGGGGTGCTGGAATCCTGGAGCAAGCTGCCCCGAGGGGCTGTGGAATCTCCTCTGGAGAATTTCAAAGCCCACCCAGACACTGAGCTCCTGTACAATCTGAGCTAGGAGAACCTGCTTTAGCAGGGGGATTGGGCTGCATAATCTCCAGAGGTCCTTTCCAGCCCTCACCATTCTATGATCTATGGTTCCCACAGTAATGTAGAAGAGGATCAGCATATGCAGGCTAAAGTTTGGTTCCCACTTAGTTTGGACAGCCCATGGTCAGCAACTGATGGTGCTGGGTACCTTTCTGAGTTGCCTGTAGTGAAGACAGCAGAGGGCTGCCAGGGTTGGCCATTCCCATCCCCATTCTCATCCCCATCCCATCCCCATCTCATCCCATCCCATCCCATCCCATCCCATCCCACACCCTGCTCTCTGTGGCTGCTCAGCACTGAGCCAGGGCAGGGAGGGATGCCTGGATGCTTCAGATCAAACCCTTGAGGCATTTACAAGGCCAGGGAAACAGGTTCCAATAGCTGCTTTGCACCAGCTGCTGGCTCTACATCAAGAGAATAAATAAATAAATAAAATTAAATATCATTTATCTCTCTCTGGGGAATTTACAGGCCAAGTTTTGAGGGAATTATCTTTTCCTGCATCTCCTGTTCGCTTGGCTGTATAAATACAATACCTGCTTGAGAAAGGAACAAGAGAGCTCCTTTCAGCCTCCCAGGGTTTCCATTCACAGGGAGTTTATCTGACCTGGCTCCTGATTAGCTGGGAACTTATCTCAGGCAAGAGGAGGGGTGGAGGGAGGGAGAGCAAGAGCCACTGAGATAAGCAGCAAACAAAAGATGCTTGTCTGTTAAACGAGGCCAGCCTGTCAGGTGCTGAATTTGGGAGCAGCATTTGAACTTTAGGATGGTAGAATCGTTTGGGTTGGTAAAGACCCCCAAAATCACCCAGTCCAACCATCACCACAACACCACCATGGCCATGAAACCATGTCCCAAAATGCCATGTCCACACATTTCTTGAACACCTGCAGGGATTGTGACTCCACCACCCCCCTGGGCAGCCTCTTCCAATACCTGACCACTCTCCAAGGAAAAAAACCAAAATCCTAATGCCCAACTTAAACTTTCCCTGGAGAATTTCAGGCCATTTTTTCTTCTTTTATTACCTGATATTAGGGAGAAAAGACCAACCCCCACCTCAGTGAGGTCTTCCCTCAGCCTCCTCTTCTCCAGACTAAACAAGCCCAGGTACCTAAGCTGCTTCTCACCAGACCCTGCACCAGTTTTTGTGTCCTTCTCTGGACACATTCCAGCACCTCAATGTCCTTCTTGTAATGGAAGTCCCAAAATTGAACCCAGTCTAGTTGACAGGAGAAGTCTGAGGATGCAATTGTCCACTTATACCCAGTCTCCACCTCCTACAAACCAGAAGATGTCAAACAAAGTTGTGGTTCTCACCACCAAAGGGAGTTATGCCATAAGTATTGGGAATTGTTCAGACAAAACTGCAAAGGAAAATACCTTCCAGAGATAGTAACATAAACATGAGGGAAATTTCCTCCCTGCGAGGGGGCTGGAGCCCTGGAGCAGGCTGCCCAGCGAAGTTGTGGAGTCTCCTTCTCTGGAGACTTTCAAAACTCACATGGACACGATCCTGTGAAACCTGCCCTAGATGAACCTGCTTTAGCAGAGAGGTTGGACTAGGTGAGCTCTGGAGGTCCTTTCCAACCTCCACCTTTCTGTGATTCCATGAAATTCCTGAGCTCTGGCCAGCAGGAGCTTGGGGCAAGTGCTGGAGGTGCCATGCTTGTCTACTTGAGGCTCCTTCTCTCCTGCTGACCTCTGAGGGATGCCAGGCAGGCTCTTTGCTCTCCATTATTACAGAATCCAAACTAGAAGCAGAAAATCTCTCACAAGATTGCCCATGACTTTTCAAGAGAGAAGAGGAACAGCTTCATTTTCTTTGCAGAGGAGCACAATATTCGCTACTGGCTGGATGCCTGCAAGGTAGTGGGGTTTGGGATGCTCTACGCTGTGCTGTCCTGCATTACAATAGAATCATAGAATAGAAGATTGGAAGGGACCTCAAAACTCATCCAGTTCCAACCTCCTGCCATAGGCAGGGACACCTCCCACTAGTACAGGTCACTCAAGGCCTCGTCCAACCTGACCTTGAACACCTCCAGGGAGGTTGTGGAGCACAGAAACACAGAATGTGATGTTTGATCACATTCTCTGCTTCTGTGCTCCACAACCTCCCTGGGCAACCTGTGCCAGTGTCTCACCACCCTCACTGCAAACAACTTCCTCCTAACATCCACTTTCAATCTCCCCTCTGCCAGTTCAAACTCGTTGCCCCTTGTCCTGTCATTACAAGACCTTGTCAATAATCCCTCCCCAGCCTTCCTGCAGCCCCCTTCAGATCCTGGAAGGCTACTATAAGGTCTCCTGGAAGCCTTCTCTTCTCCAAACTGAAGAGCCCCAACTCTCTCAGCCTGTAATTAATTAGAGACTTCCCTCTCCGGTAGAAATGAAATTATTCCAGAAAGTTGTTCCCAAAATAACCACCCCTGAGTAACTCCATGTGTGGACACTGTCATTCCCACTTCCCAGAATCTTCTGCTGGTGGACTAATCTGCATTGTTTCCTTTATTTTTGGCCAAATAAGAGCCATCATGTCCCTGTGATTCAATAATTCTTGCTCTCTGAGTCCACCTCACCTTTAACTTGATAGATCCATCAAGCACGAGGGGGCCCAGTGACAGAGGGTGGTGTGGCAACAGCTGGCACGTGTCAGTTAGTCATCATTTCACAAGAATTAATGAGGTTTTGTTCACAAATGACCTCTGCTGGAGTCGCTGGGAGGGCTTTGGGGAATCATGGTGGAGTAAACTGCCTGATGTCCATTGCACAACCAGGAAAAATCTGAGGAGCAAACACAATAAGGCATCGTTTTCTTCACTGGTCACTAAGCTGAGGTGTGCCATCTTGGGCAGAAACTGAGTGGAGAGTGAGAAGAGTCTGATTTTAGGATAATGGTGAATGTCATAGATTGATTCCTGTCACCCTGAAAGAAACATGGATTGAACCTTGAGGAAGGCAGAGTTAGACTGCAGATTAGGAAGAAATTCTGAGAAAAGGGTAAAAGCTCTTTTGGGGCCAAGCCTCACCAAGCCTCTCTCCAGACTTCCAAGTCTCATCACACTGGTGTTGGCACCACAATGATGTTTGGGTTGGAATAGATGATCTCCAGAGGTCTCTTCCAACCCCAACCGTTCTATGATTCTCTTGGATTGGATCCAGAAGAGGCCACAAAGATGCTCAGAGGGCTGCAGCACCTCCCCTGTGAGGACAGACTGGGAGAGTTGGGGTNGTTGGATGAGGCCTTGAGCAAGCTGATCTAATGGGAGGTGTCCCTGCCTATGGCAGGGGCTTGGAACTGGATGATCTTGAAGATGCCTTCAAACACAAACCACTCTATGAATCTACACTAGGAAAATCAGATCCTCTGATCTGAAGGTTCCCCTATTGGTACCCAACACTGAAGGCATGAAAAATTTCTTCTCAGTCTTGAAGGTGTTGGTTTATAAACTGGTCATGCAGATATTCTCACTGACATCATTATTGTTCACCAAGGTCTGGAGAAGGGCAATGAATCTGGTGAAGGGACTGGAAAACAAGTCTGGTGAGGAACAGCTGAGGGAACTTTGGTTGTTTTAGCCTGCAGAAAAGCAAGCTGAGAGGGGGAACCTTCTGGATCTCTGTAAGTTCCTGAAAGGAGTTTGGATGCAGGTGGGGGTTGGGTCTCTTCTTCCAAGTAACAATTGGCAGGATGAGAGGAAATGGCCTCAAGTTGCCCCAGGGCAGGTTTAGGTTGGACATTAGAAGAAAATTATTCTCTGAAAGGATTCTCAAAGACTGGAACAGGCTGGCCGGGGAGGTGTTTGAATCCCCCTCCCAGGAGGTGTTTCCAAGAAGCAGAGATGTGGTGCTGAGGGCCATGGTTTAGCACCAGCCCTGGCAGAGTTAGGAGACGGCTGAACAGGTTGACCTTGCAGGGTTTTTTCAGCCAAAGCCATTGTGTGATTCTGTGATTCTCTCTTTGCTGTGGTTACTGCAGATGGAGATTTGGGGGTTCTCTCTGCTCTGCAGTCTTGCCAAACCTATGGCAAACAGGGGTCTGTGGCTCCAGGTCTTGTCCCAAAGGCAACACCCAACAGTAGGAGAGACACCGAGCTGAAAATGAGGTGAAGAAAGAGAAGATTTGACCAGCTCTGAGGTGCTGAGGAAGCAGCAGCCTGGTACCTGCTCAGCTGATCTTGGGCTGTGCTTTCTGATCTGGGTGAGAGGAGCGGAGGGAGCCGGCAGGAGGCAGAGGGCAGGCTGCAGTGATGCGGTGGGAACTCTTTCTCCTGCTTGGCTGGAAGCAGGATCTGAAAAGCACTTGTTGGAAAGAGGGGGGATGGCCTGATCTCACCCACCTGCCTAGCAACTTTGGGGAAGGTTTGGGAAGCAACAGTGAGCCATTTTCTTTCACCCTCGGCCTTTCCCCCTTCTCCCAGACTGCAGTCTGCATTGAGTTTTGTCTCCTTCCCATTTTCTTTCTTCTGTTGCAACTCCAGTGGCGTATCCTGGCACTTTGCAAAGTGAAGTCAGATCTTGGCACCGTCCCTTCAGCTGTGATGAAAGTTACAACAGGGAGGGTAAGTGGAGTTTGATAACAAAGAGCCCCTGGAGGCTTTTTCATCTTTGAACCACTGGCAGTGCCCATAAAGCCCTGGTTCTGCCTGAGTATCAACACTTGCGACACTGCGAGAGAAGAAAATGGAACTTAAAACAAATAGGAATTAGTGCAGCAGATCCATTAGAGGAGTTTTCTTTTACTGGTTTCCAACACATCTCAGAGTGTCTGCTTTTGCAGGAATGTAAATACTCTGGAGGACAGATTGGACAGGCACAGCATGTCAGGGGTACCAAGGATGGAGTCGCAATCTTCCCCCTCATTCTTCCTGGCTAAAGCATAGAATTGTTGAATTGTTTGG
>VWYK01042295.1:26601-41792 GCA_013399775.1 Semnornis frantzii | reverse complement strand
TTTTTTTTTTTTTTTCCTTTCCTAGTACTTTTCTGGCACCTTATTGAAAGTGAAATAGGGAATCTCTTTATTTTGCTGTAGTTCTGCTTCAAGCCAAATGCAGACAACCAGACAACCTCCTTGGCCTTTATGGATGCAGTAACAGAGGGTGAAGCCATGGTGTTTTAATCTCAGCCACCCTAGCCTATGGTGGTGGTCAGCACTACAGCACCACAACCGAAGGGTCTGAAGCAGCCTCTTAACTTTGTCCTTCTCTAAATATGAAAGTGTATTTTTCATTATGGACTTTTTTCATGTAAATGTGGAATAGATTTTGTATGTGCTGGGTTTATTGCTCCATTGTGGGCTACTATATTTAAGACTTTCACTAATATTGTGGATACAAAATGAAATATGTTGGAATATGTGTTCTCTGATTATTTGGTTAAGTAACAGAATAGCAAAATGAAAGGAATCCTAGGCTGCATTATTTTGTTTGATAATAGTATCCTGTCCTTGGAGGTGTTCAAGGACAGGTTGGATGAGGCCTTTAACAGCCAAGTCCAGCTGAAAGATGTCCCTGCTCATGGTGGGGAGGTTGGAGTAGGTGATCTCTAAGGTCCCTTCCAACCTAAGCCATTCTATGATTTTCACACCAACCATCCTTTAGCCTGTCTTCAGAGTAAAAATACACCAGAACACTAGCGACAGTACTGGAAAGCTCAGGATCAGATGGTCTGCTGCCATTGTGGTGCTGGAAGAGTGGTGGCTGTGGTCAAGCCCAAGTCAGATCATCCTGGTGTGGGGGGGAAGCCATGCACCATATCAGATGGGAGTCCAAAAAAGGCTCCTTGAAGCAGTACTTCCATGTGCTGTTTTCTGCCACTTCAACTTGTGGACATGCAGAGCTGGTCACTGTAGTATGAGGCTGTTGGCTGTCTTTTGACATCAGTAGTTGTTCAGTGTTTCTGTCAGAGCAGCTGCAGTTCAAACACTTCCTGTGACACTGTTTTGTAAAATCTTCAGCCTACAGGAAGCACTGTAAATATAACAAATTGTATAACAAATTGAAATAAATATCTAAGTACTGTTTCTCATGATCACTGCTGGCAGCATCCATTACCGATGCATGATCTCTGCAGGCCGTTGGTATGTCACAGTGAGAAGGCTCAGCCCACAGCAGCATAAGGGCATGGGAGCTGCTCAAACCCCACTCTGAACTGTTCTACTTCTGCAGAGGGACACATCTATTTTTTCTCTTGCAGCAGGCTCTCCTCACTCCTGATGCTGTAAGTATGGTGATACGTCTGTGGTAGAGGATGAGTTTCACCTTTCCTTTCATTCTCTACCCCTCCTATCACAGAGTGTGTTGATACATGTGTTCTGCCTAGATCCTTTCCTGTAAAGTTGGAGGGTAAAAGCTCTCCATCACATGTCATCATTGTCTATAATTACTGTTCTGTCATTGTCCTGGAAAGGAGCTGCTTCTGTCACCCCATCATCAGCTTTCTTCTCATGTTTTTGAAGCTTCACTTTCTCTTGTAGGTACCCAGGAACAGACTGACGATAGATTCTGTGATGCTTTTTGATCTTTCCCCTCATACTCTTGGATCTTACTCACCAATCTTCCTTGTCATTCTGTCATTGCTAATAACTTTTCTTTCTATTAATGTTATCTGTATGTTAATATCCCTACAGGAAAAAGATATTGTAGTAGCAAATACTAATTTTGAGATAGAGGGGACATTACCTTGGTTTGGCTGATGTGTGTATTTTTAGCAATGGCAGCTCAGGCAAACTTTCTAGATTTGAGTCTTTCTGCAACAGCAATATTAAACAAGCCATTAAATGGAATGGTGAGATGTTGTTCTTATTTTGTTAAACGTTTGTGACTCTAACATTATTTTTACTGTCCTGTGCTACAGATGGATTCATACTTTTTTTGCCCCCTCCCTTTATATATAACTATAGTCAATAACATGCATTCTGGTCTTGCCATTCCTGTTTCTCAGTCAGTGTTTTATAATAGTCCCTGCTATTCCTTTTTCTTGACATACTTTATATAAATATTATAAGAATATGTTTGATTTGTACCATCTCATCTAGAACCTTTTAAAATTCCTTCTCAAACTAAAAGCATACCACTGCTTGAAGAAAAATAAGCACAGTACCCTTATCACTCTGGTACTGTTTTCTTCTAAAATATCTCCCATTTGGAAGTCTTTACTGTAATAACTGGGATATGAGCACAAAGGCTGGAATTTTCCCAAATAAGAAAGCTTTAAGCCGTAATTTCTTAGTACAAAAGTTCTTTTTTGTTAAATTATATATAAGTATTTTCAGCAGGACCTCCTGTGCACAACTATGCAGTGAGCATTCCCTTTGCAATATCGGATGAGAAGTATACCTTCAACACCATTTATATTCATGTCACTGCTACAAACAAATCTTGTTTTTTTTCAGAGAGTGATCTGGAGGTATAGTCTCAGAGATACATGCACAAAATGTGTGTCTGCTTTTTATTTTCAGGATCATTGCTCTCTAGCCTCATCTCTTTTAATGCTGTGCAGAAACACAAACTCTGGATTACAGTTTGAGCAAAAGCGCAGGTGGGAGGTGAATGCAATTCACAATCTATAGCTGCCCCACACAAATCAAGATGCACACATCCTTTCAATCTATGGTACTGCCAACTCTGCAGACTCAGGATCTTTCTTTTTTTTTGCCTCTTCTGCACCTTTACATCCATGCTAAGAAAAATGAAATCCATCTCATTCTTCAAAAGAAAAAGCCACTACTAAAACACGTCAGTATCAGCTACAGCTGATATTTTTCAGAGATTTCAGCGAGATTTGGGTACCTAACTGCCCTAAATTCTTTTGAGTCTAATAGTCCTGTAGGGGGATGTAAAATCAACCTTCTGTGAAGGAATTTTGCTTTTCATTTTGCACCTCTTTCCTAGGCCAGCCAGAACACAGCGTCTCAAGCAAACAAGAAACAGCATTTCCAGAAGCATTCCTAAAGCACTGATGAGACTGCAGTTACTAAGCACTTTATAGCTCTAGCCTGTGTAAGTTAGGTGGGTTTTTCTGTGAGTTTCCGTGAAATTTTTGTAAAGGGTGCGTAAGAAATGCCTGATCCAATGAAGAAAATACCAACTGATACATTTGCTTTTCAGCATGTAAACAGAGTTTAATTTAGCATAGAGAAGCAACTAAAAATCAAGTATTGTTACAGTAAAACACTTTCTTTCATCTGGAGTTATGTGATTCCATAACAAACCAAAACGTGCATGAATTGTTTGTTAGTGAAAATTTTAATTAACAATGTGGCTAGTACTGAGTTTCACTCTCAGTCATTATCTCAGTATATTAAGTTTTGTGTAACATGAGCATTGAGAAGCAAAACCTGCATGAAATCTTCCAACTGTGAATGCCTTTTCTTTGTAAGATTTTGCTGTGAATCTCTGGAAACTTGCTGAGTCCCCAGAGGGATAAGAATTCACAGATCTAACTAACCCCTGAGGGTCATGTTATCACACAGATTAACTACTCTCAACCAATTTCTGAAATTCATTAGACAGTTAAGGCTTTCTATCAACATTAGGAATGTTTACTTTCTTTTTCTACCTATTTGTCCTTAAATATGTTTATTAGGTCCCTGACACACAGTGGCCCCTCTTCCTTTTATTAATCAGCTTCTTGCATGTCCCTGAAGAAGCATCTCACTTTCACATGTTCAGCTAATTATTCTTGTAATTATTCCATCTTTTTAAAGGAGTCAGGACACAGTCCCACAAGTTTTAATACATGGTGCTATTCTTCAGCATGGTGGCTAGACAAGTCAGTTTATTTCTCAGTAAGTATCAATAAATATGTTGGTTTCTTTTTTAACCTAGATAAAGTTTTATATGTTGTAGAATAAAATACGATGTGTAACATTTCCCAGAAACCAGCAGTGCCAGTGACTGACTTAATAAAGCCAGGATTCTGTAGGAAGTGCTTGAGAGACAAATTCATCAGAAGACAGGTTTTTATAATATCTAAGTCTCAGGTAAGATCTTTCCTGCTTAAACTGATAGGTACCGTGGACTATGGTCACATATGAAGCTGGCCAGGACTTTTGGGGTGAATCCTGTTTGTTATATGTTTTCATGGAAGTAAAGTCTCATGAAAGGATTGACTAGTAACAAAAGACTGGAAGTGGCTTCCTGTGTCACCAAGTTCCATCTCCTGTCGATACAAGCAACACATCCCGTAGCATCCAAGACTAATTTATCAAGCTGCTCTGAAAGCAAATAAAGGCTTATTTGGGGAGTTGAGGAGATTGTTGCTTAGTTGGTTAGTTTGGGGATTTATTCTGTCATGAAACCTCCCTATTCTGATGGTTTAGGATATGGTTTTAGTTTCCAGGTATTTGTGGTTTGTTCACATGCTCTGCTTCTTGCCTCAACACAGTCCGAGAATTTCTAACCTGTATACTGAAACACCAGCTCCAGGTCAAACTAAACTTGCTGTCCCTGTAGTAAGGAACAGGTTGACAGGCCTGTGGGTACAAAATTTGAAGGTGCCTGAGAGGATGGCCTAGGTGACTCTTGCTCTTTTATCTAAGGAAACACCTTTGAAGGAAAGTGTTATTTCCTTCACAAGCAGCTAGGGCATTTTTTTTTTTTCTTCTTCTAGAAAGCTTCTGCAAAACGATAGTCTGTTCTTACACCAAACCATTTAATAAGTTTAATTAAATGGAAGCTTATGATAATTAAACCAAAAGCCTAAGGGCCCTCTTCTGTGAGGACTTACTCCTTGCATAAGACCAATTTCCATATAATTTAGACAACAAAATAGCGGAACAGTGCTCTACCATCTAATTTATATGAAATTGGTATTCTCCAACCCAGATTTATATTACACTGTAAACACACTTCTTGTATCTTAGCAGAAGTGAGATAGCTCCAATATAAGTATTGGAGCAGAAAAGAGAAAAAAAATGTAAAAGGAAACCTCCTCTCATTAAAAGAAAAAAAAAAAAAGAATCTGCAAATTAAAACCATAATCTGATAAACTCTGCACAAGGATCAAATATCCTTAAACAAATTCTCTAACAGAGCAGGTACTTGTAGGTTCTTCTTTCATAATGAATTTGCATATTTACTACTTCTGGGTGTTTTCTTCAACTAATGTTTGTGATCAATGGTAGAAAAGAAACCACACTCTGTATTTTGGAATTCCTTCCGTCTCCCAGAGTGTCCCAGAGGAACAGTACCGTGCATTATCTTCACCACCACCTGTATTTTTATAGCACTTCAAAAACAAAGCTCCAGTACTACAAAGAACCAACGGGGCTTGATTCTTCACTTCCTTACTCCAATTTTGCACAGTCTGCTGCAGATAGAACCGTTCCTCTTGCATATGATTGAAATGGTGAGGGAAGTCCTCAGCCTTCCCCATCAGCATGGTAAAAAAGCTGGTTTTGGTCCTCCCTCAGTCCCCTCCTGCAATCACAGACACTAGGAACATAGGTGACCAACATGGAGGGAGAATGAGGACCCTTTTGGTTCTCCTCTCCTTGCATGTGCAGCGTGGCTGATAATTGATACCTTGGTATTTGGTGGGTTTACAGCACAAGCTTCTTTATTTTGGGTACTGTGAGTTGGACTGGGTATTTTCAGAGGGTTTTTGCTTTTTAAGGAGAACGGAATTGGTAGTTCCCCTTGCAAAGGGAGGTTCATTTTGTGTCGGTTTTTCTTCCAAATGAAAAGAGTGGTCCCATAGTGAGGGAAGCTATAGCTCTAACGGCTATAGAAAAGGTGAAACCATTGTTTGAACAGGCTGGATACCAAATGCCCCCATGCACAGCTACTCCTTATTAGATGCCAGTGATTAATTGTTCAAGGTTAGAAGATAAGCAGGTCAGAGCCTTGTGAGATAATACACTTCCCACTGACAGTCAGATAGTAGACATCCATATCTAAAGTCTATTTGTACAAGTAGTACGAGATATCATCTCTTGTACTGTAACTGAATTTATCATTATAGCTTATAATGTCCATTCCTCTGTTTCTAAACCTTTGAGAAACTGACTGCCATAACTCTGACCTACCCTTTTGCTTGCACTACAGAGTAAATACAAGGCCCATCAGTTAAAACTCAACCCATGTGAACCAGAATTATTCCCTGGAAAACACATCATCTGGAAGATCTCATCTTCTTCATGACTGCTCTACCTATTGGTTGGCTTTGACCCAAGCGCACAGACAAATGTTGCATCCTGAGGGTCATTTTTGACAGCACTGAACACGGAAATTCATTTTCTTTAGAAGTGGCTTACAAAATACCTAAAGTATTCAAAATCTGTGACCTTTACCTCCAGGCAGAGACTTCATCACGGTGATCTATCTCTCCATGGCCTTAAGGCCAGATTACTACAACACACCTTGCAAAACCACCTGCAGGCTAGAGCTGCTAGGAGGAGAAGCTTCACTGCTCAAGGGCCCTCACCTGGGGAAGCTGGAGAATCCTAAACTCAGCAAATCAGATTAGTAAGTATGATCCAAAGCCTTTTTTCATTATTGGCATTTGTAGCCTAAATCAGTAGAAAGACTCTCTGAGGATCCATGTCACACCAAAGTGGTTTTTAGAGGATATGGATACAGCAATTATTTATAGCTACAAGCAGCAACTAAAGACATACGAAACTTTGCTCTTTTGTGGGACAGGGGTGCCACTCCTCTTGGAGGTACCTGAAGGTAGCCTGAAGACATGTCTCCTCCCACAGGGATTGTGTAGACATTGGGATCCAGGTGCCTGGCTGTACAGGGCAGTGAAGAGCTAGAAAGGCAGGTTGTGGTGCCCAGAAAGATATTCTCTGTTTTCCCCAAGAAAAAAGTTAAGCTAGGAAAGCTCAGCCTATGGCTCGGAGGGTGGTATCTGGCTTTTAAGCTGCCAGCAGACCCTTTTAAGCAGTTATGACAAGTCTGAGCCTTAAAACCAAAGTGCGCTGTTTGGTATCTATGTAGATTTTTAGAATAACAGAAATTGACAAAGGCAGAAAATAAATGATTGCATTAATTTTCGTTGTTGATTTCCCTAGCAAAGCATAGTCATTTGCCATTGTATGTTTCCTAGGATTATGTCACAGGATACCAACAGTACAAATACTGTCACCTCTCCACTCTCTCATATTTACAGCCAGGATGGCTTCTTAATATTATTAGCAAGTTTGTCTTTTTTTAACCTAACTTTTAGATTTTCAAGATTAGAAATGTTCTTGGAGTAGATCAACATATTAGAATCCAAACCCATTTTTAAGGTTCTGTACCCAAACCTAACTCTGCATCACACAAGTCCTCCTCTCTTTATTACAAACAAAATGAGAGCACACCATACCCAGCTGTTCATTGAAATTAATCAGATACCCCAAATCTTCTGGAGGGCTATTAAAAAGGGATTCAATTTGGGCAGGTTTGGCATTTATCCAAATTACAGGATGAGTTCCAGAAAAAAAACTAGGAGAATACGAGATAGGAGATAGAGAGGAATAGGAAGGAATTCTCATGAGTTGTGCGAGGCTGGGGAAACTCAGATGTGTGAAAAGGAGCTAGGGGAGGAGGATGAGAAGATTGGAGAGGCGATACTCTTCCCATGATAACTACTGCAACCCCACTGAGCACAGCTCACACAAAATTTGTTTGCTGAGAGTTCTGTGTGCAGTGCTGAATGGTACAGATGCAGCAGTCAACCTTCTGCACCCGTAATGAGAAATACTAGTATTAATTTATTGTAAGAACACTTGTGTACAAGTCTGAGCTGGATTTTCATGCTTTTGAACAAATCAATGATTAAGAGAAACTTTCTGCTCTTACATCAAGTCTGAATTTGGCCCATGGCATTTGTGAAATGCCCCAGGCAAACACCAATTTGTCTTAGAAAAGCAAAGTAGCCTCATATAAATAAAGAAATGGAGTAGAAAGTGAACAGCAACATACAGAAATGAATTTCAGGGCAAAAAAGCCCCCTGGTCACAGCCTGGCCACCTCTAGGTCTCACCATCTTGTTTCAAACATTGTTCATTAACACTGCTATACCAAGTAAAGTAAAAAACATGCCGTCTTAGTTCACACACAGCACTGAGATTCCAAACTCTGATGATAAATAATGTGCAGGGGTGCAAAAGTACAATTCTGTTTGTCCTGAGCCTCTTGCTAGGGAGATGTGAGGGATGAGGAGCAAAGCACTGCAGCAGAGCTGCCACCTGCACTGGTGTGGCAGGGCATGGGAAATGCCCAGGAAGCTATTTGGCCAAACACCCCGCATGTCACCGGCAGGCCCCAGCCACAGTACACTGAGGCTCTTTTCATGGGAAGCATTTCATGTTCCAGCACCTTGCAAACACAGAGCCCATTTTCCAGGATGCCACAACTTTGCTGTTATTTTGCACTTCCTTCCCAAAAAGCTTCAAAGTCTATTTTTTTTAACATATATTTATTAAAACTTTCTCGCAGTACTCAAAAGAATATTTGAATGACTGCTCGAAACCCTGCTGCCTAGTGACTGCCAACTTGCTGAAGAAAGGAGGCGAGGGAGGCTTTGCTTTGGGGGGAGGTGGGGGGTGGGAGGGAAGAAAAAATAGAGAGAAATCGGCCCAGCTTCAAAGGGCGCATTTCCATAATTGCCCTGTAACTTTGGCAAAATAAATCTGAAGGGCTGAGAAAAGCGCAATCTCTCAGATGAGTGCACTACAAAAGCCCCAGAGATCCCCAGTCCCACTTGTTACCATTCTAATTCAGTGAGAGAATTCGGTCCCTAACCTTGGTAACAAAAGCCATGAAATCACTGTCCTCCCATTCCAATAGCCCATTCCCAAAGAATAAGACCTTATCCAGCCTTTGTCTCGATCCTGCCCATGAACACTGGTACAAGTTAGAGTAGCATTAAGGGAAAGAACAACTGGCAGAGGTTTTCCAGACTGACAACTTAGACCCTCAGTCTCAGGTTCTCAGTTACAAATACGTGTGTAGGGGGAGGTAGGGTCTGTTTCTGCCTTATTTTATTATCGCAACAAGCCCTTTGTGTAACATTTACGTAGCTGAATTTCTGTACAACCTGTCTCTCTAAAATTCCCAGATGAAACACACATGCAAGTGTTACGCAGCAGTTGGAAAAGCGAAAATACCCTTCCTAACTGCTCCTAGCATTTAATGCTTGTCCTCAGTAGTACACAACCTTTTTTTTAAAAAGCACAATAATACTAAATAAATTTTAAACAGAAAGCATCTCAAATGGCTTTGCCGGCGCAGCCATGGTCCCAACTTTGTAATCCCTTGGTGGAAAAAATGACTGCGGAATGTGAATAGTGTGTCTTTTGCAGCAAAGGCCCAATCTCCCGTCATTTGGCCCCTCTCTGACTTTTTTATTTTCTCAATAAGACAAGCTTTTGTGGCGATGTTCAGTACGGACAATCAGGACAGCCTTATAAAGGGATTGAGAAGGACACACAAAGGGTTGCGGCAGCATCAAAGCAAGCCCGGCAGCACAATAGAGATGACATTTTTACATCCCAGGGCTGGGGCGGGCAGGGACTGAATACTGTGTCCATAGCAGTGTCAGTAAACAATGAGCAAAGTGGGAAAGGGGTGAAAACACAAGTCAAAATCTTTTTATTGAAGCCCCCTACACATTCATTGGGCATTTTCAGCCCTGCATTTGAAAGCTCTTCCATTTACTTACTCTCCAGATTCTCCTATTTAACTAACTGACTGATGATGGCTCCATTTTGATATCCAAAGAAATGAATGGGAATTCTTCCTGAAGTGAATATATTAATTCATGAGATTTAATTGCATTTTATTGGCAGTAAAGAAAATATTAGCTGCGCGGTGCAGTTCTTAAAGGGGCACTGCCATCTTTAACACCACACGTAAGAACTGTTTTTAGGCAGCACCAGTGTTACCTGCAGTACTAGTCCTGGCCCCAGCCTCCTGGAAGCAGTGTTTTTATTTTCCTTTGACAGTTTCCTGCATTTTGTTTGTTGTTTCTTCAGGATTGCGGGGGTTTTTATGCATAATGAAAATAGGCTGGAGTGCTGTGCTTAGGTGGTTTCTCCTCCAATTTTGTTGCCCCTAAACTCTTGGTGTGTTTCAAGTGCCAACATGGAAAGCTTAAAACCCTGGTCATTTAGCCAATTCAGGTAACCTCAACAGCTACAGAGATGCCAGGAGGGCAGGCATGAGCACTTAGACTTGCTTTTCTTTGCAGTGTTTTTTTCCTGGAATCAAACAGAACCACTTCTTTTAGTGTCAGGATATGATTTAACACAGCGGAGGAAATCTCTGTCAAGCACATATTTCTGACGTTGTCTTCTGCAGGAATCACTTGCAAAAGTCTCCTTCTAAGAGAACCAGCACTAGCACTGCTGTTCAATAGCCATCTCAAGTGTCCTTTTTCATTAAATTATTTTGGAATGGGGCTACTCTAATCTCCTAGTGAAGCTTTATCTCTCTTGGAAGCAAGTTAGCCTGTAACAGAGCAAATCGATGCTTTACTCCTCGTATCTAATTTCACATTACATCTATGGTTTTAGGCACTTAAATTTTGCTGCTAAGGTATCTTGAGTATTGCACAGTCCGGTGTGAATTATACTGATGATTGCTGAGAAATTCAATAGAGTGACTCATGTACTGGGGGGAGAGAGAAAAAGAGACATATTTTCTTTGCACTGTTTTGCTTGAAAACAAGTATATTAATGTATTAAAACCCCAGCTTTGTGAATACCTGGTAAGTAATTTTATTCTAGCCTGGCTAGCTGCCCTACTGACATGCATTTTCACCACCACTAAAAATAATGAGGAATCCAAGTGACACACATTTCTGGCTAGGAGTGCCATCAGATCCCTTGACCTAATTGAGCATGCCTACACACCTTAGAGTGTTTTGCATAACCAACTTAGACAGCAGGAACATTTCCAACCAGATTGATTGACATATTTTATTTCTAACTTAAGCTTAATCATGGCCAAGAATGATTCATTTATACCTTTCAGACTTTGGGAATTGACACAGGAGACAACTAAGCTGCAGACTCTAGTGTAAGCAGTCGTGTAAAGGAAAAAAAATATATTAATATAGTTCATTAGTCTACTTTGCTGCAGCTGATGTTATAGAATGGATTAATTAGTTGGTAGGGGAGTTACTTTATTTTATAAAATAAAGGTCAAAGTAGATTTTTTGCAGGAATGGTTTTATCCTACATCACTCCTCCACCAAACATTTATCCAAAGTCAAGTACAGAATCTAGCAGCAGTACCATAAGGTGCCGTTTGATTTGTTCTGTAAACCAACTGGACCAGAGCTCATCTCCCAACAATAACCGACACTGACTTTTAAAGCAAAAAGAGTTCTCAGCTTCTAAGGCATAAAGAACCTTCAAATAAACATTGGCAGTTTTCCACACCATACCTTAAAGAGGAACAAAGCCTAATAGAATAGATTATAATAAAAGTGCTATTTCCAGCATGTGTGTATGTGGCTGCTCTATGCCGAAAATGTCCTTTAGCACTTTTTAACCATATTCTCTAGTGTGTCAGCAAAGAGACTCCATCAGAGTATTTAACATTGCTGGGAGCAAAGGAATAAAGTGGAGTCACTGTTGATTATTACTCATTAGCCACAAGGACATCCACTTAACATGTGAATAAACGAATGACACCATGTCCTAATGGAAATGGCCTCAGTGTACCTTTAAGCAAAATGTTGTTTAATATCTTCTATTTGCTGAATAGTAAAGAGGCCTGTTGGACATGCAGTTAGCATGCAGCCATTGTTGCTTTGTTCCAATTTCAGCATTTAATAAAAAAAGATGTTGCCTTGACTGCAGCAAAGGCGGGCTTCAAAAAACCCTGGGTGGCAGCACAGCCTCATCTTCTGCAAATTCAGAATCTCACTGGCATCCTGAAGGGTTAAGACCCATAAAGCAAATGAAGTCTTAGAAGGTACACATTCTTCATTACTCTACTTTACATTCAAACACATAAAACAAAGAACATCTGATATCTTTATTGGTTTTCTTAGATAAAACTGCAAGCAAACTATAAGCCTTAATTTTCTTATTACCATTTGTTAACAAGGAAGATAACACTCTCAAAAGTACTTGATTAGGACTCCCTTTGATTTGTATCTTGTTATGATTTCCAGGGCATATTTTTTTTGTATTGTTACTTTAGTACACTGATTGTTCTGATCAAAGTGATAAAAAGAGGTATTTTAAAAGTGTAAATATTAACCATACAGGTAAACCACACAATCTGAACAGCATCTGAAATGCTGCCATGCAGGATCATGCTTTGAGAAACAACTCATAGCTGAGCTCCAGCCTGGAAAGCTGGTAGGCTGGTCTGAAGGAGCCCTTTTACCCTTAGATCCTTGCAGCAGTAACTTACATCATTCACAACTCTTTCTTTTTTTTTTTTTCAAACATAGCTAAGCTGCAGGCACAATATTGAAGATATTTTCTGTATCACATATCTAAATATGCATGATCAGAATCCACCCAAGATACAACTGCTTTTACAGGGATAAAGCAGCTTTAACTACCTAAGGAAAATAACGGCAAGTGATAGTATAGATTGGGGGACATATTTTAATGCATGGTCTGATTGTGAAAACAGTGCTGGATCTTTTGGAATTTTGTCTGCATAACAGTTAGATGTATCGGGGGCTGCTCAGTGGTATTTCTCTGCTCAGAGGGCTTTCTCTTGTCTCATTCCTGGCTGTGATGGGCACTTTGGCTGTGGTGAGTGGGGGAGCCTGCCATGGCCACTGCACCCAGCAAGCCACTCTCAGCAGAAGTGGGTCTGACAAGTTGGAAGTCTCTTTTCTGTTGCCTTCTCTTCCTCCTCACCTGCACTTCCTCTGGCCACCCCACGCAGATGGGAGTGAGTGGGAGATGATTACATCAATCAGTGTCAGGTCTGGGAGCTGTGATTTATGAATATGCATAATGAGCTCTCACCTTTGAGAAAGACTGGCTAGGGAGATAATTGATTAGACAGGAAAAGAGCAGCCAACAGCAAGGGAGAGAGGCCTCACTGCACTGTCCTGGGCAGGCCTGGATGGGGCTCCAGTGAGGCTGGCAAGTGGCGAGAGCTATTTCTAAAACAAAATACGAATAGGATTTTTAATGTTTTGTTGAAACACACATAACTAAATGTTTCCTCACAAAATTAATGGTAATTTTCTCCACAATAGGGAAGCCAGGCAGGCACAAAAGCTGCTTTCCCCCAGCAGGGAACCAAGTTCTCACTTTCAGAAGCCAAAAGGGCAGCTTTCCCATGACTGCCATGCAGCCGCCACTGCTCCAGGAACATCCCCCCGGCCAAGGAGAAGGAGAGGGCTCTGCAGGGATGAGGAGTCTAGGGGCAATGCTGCAAAGGCAAAGAAGCCTTTAATGGAGCTAGAAAGATGGGGATGCAATTGTTTTCCCATCGTGGTCTCATTATTTGCTTCCATCCCCTTTAAGCATCTGTCTGGCCACTGTGTGAAAGTTTCTATGGAAAACCCACCAGGATGTCCAGAGGAAGGGGATGTGGAAATTTGCCTCTAGCTTTCCCTCCCCTCACCCCTCCCATTTTACATGTCATTAATCTTTTTTTTTTTTTTTTCTCTTTTTTTTCCTCAGCAAGAATTGACTAAGGGAAAAGCGAGGATACAAAGTGGATAAAATGTACATGAGAAGTAATCCATTTTCTAACCACCCACCCATCGAGTTTCCCCTCATTTCGGGAGCATGTTGGAGGAAAAGAGGGAGAACATTTCCTGGCAGAGAGACAGACAAGACCTGCGAGAGCTGCAAGGAGGCAAATACCATTTCTAGAGTGAACTGCAGGCAGAGAAAACATACGAAGACAAGGGGTAAGAAAGCAGAGATGACAACACTGCTGCAAACTCCGCAGGTCCCTTCCACAGCCTTTCTAGAGGGCCAAGGCTAGGACCAGCTCTGCTGCAGCCATCACTACCAGCAGCCTGGAAGGCTGCAGGTGGGCACTGGGTGAGGGCTCTCCCCACCAGAATGCCTGTCAGGAGTATTAATCATGAAATATTAAACCACATATAAAATGTGTGTAGGCATACACACATAGAGACTGTGCACACACACACACACATATATATATAAATCTTATCGCTTACAAACGGCTAGGATTTAGAATGTAGTTTAGAGGCCTAGTGCAACCCAATCCTATAAATAATACATTCCTATCACTATGACCTCAAAATGTCAATACCGCGCAACCCTGCACATTTGCATATCTTGTACTGTCTAAACTTGAAGCATGTCAGCTATGTGCTTCTGTTTGTACTTTATTTTAGCTCTTGCTTCCTAGCTCCCAGCACTCTCCTCCTCCGTGGGGTCTGTCACCAAAATGAGAAAAGCACCGTCTATTTAATCACCACCCTCGTAATTATGCCATTTCCAAGACTGTAAGGAGAGGAAGGGTGGGGGGCCCTCCTCATTCTTCCCCTAGACAAGCCTGGGAACAAAAACATGAGGGAGCCGGGCTGTGAGCTCTCCTTGCTGCCCCTTCAGCTGGGGGCGCAGTGACGAGCCTTCCCAACCGCGTAATAGTAAATTGGGTAGGAGAGGGGAGCAGTCGTCGCTCCCTCAACTACCTCGATCTGACTTGTGAGGAGGGAGGGGGCCGGGGCCGCCTTATCCCGTCCGCTGCTGGAAGCGGTCGCGCATCTCCCGGATCGGGCTGCTTTTCAGGACCTCGAGGAGGAAACGGAGCCGAGGCCCGGCTCCAGGCACGGCGGAGAAGCCGCAGCTCCTGGGGAGAGGCGGGCCGAGGTGCAGACGGCAGCGCCTGGGGCTAGTGCCCGGCTGAACCGCTCGAGGGTCAGAGGGTGGAGGGAAGGGAGCTCGCTGCCTGTGCGCGCCTTTGCGCCTTGCTTCGCTTCGCGGGGCCGGTATTTTGAGTCGGTAACTCCCGCCCGGATGCATCTGCCCGGGAGCGGGAGGGCAAGATGCCTTCGGCCCCGCCACCAGGTCCGCGCATCTCTGCGCTCACGACCAGCCCCAGACCCGCTCTCTGCTCACTGATACGGCGGGCTCGGTGAAAGGCACCCCTCAACACGCATCCCCCTCCCAGGACGCGCGGCAGGGGCAGAAGGGGGAAATAACGCCGTTTCCTTCCCGTCCTTTTAATGCTCCGGCGACCACCG
>VWYK01042295.1:15000-23082 GCA_013399775.1 Semnornis frantzii | reverse complement strand
AGAGGAAGAAGGGAGAGAAAGGGGAGAAAGTAGCAGGGCCGGGAGCAGAGGAGGCAGCCGAGTCGCTCGCCCTCACCGACCGACCGCACTTTCAGCGCTTCCCGCAAACTCCGGCGGACATGGAGGGGGGGAGCCGGGGGTGCGCGGAGGCCACGGGCTCCCTCCTGTCCTCGGCCGCCGCGGTAAACGATCCGATCGCTTCTTTCTTCTCTCACTTTTCCTATTGATCTGAGTGGACCCAGGTCAGGTCCTAACAGATTGCCTGAGATTATTGGGACTCTGGGCTCTGATTGACATTTCTAGTCTCTCACAAGCCCCTCCTATTTCTTTTAAGTCTCTCTCTCCCTCTGCCTCCCTCTCTCTCTCATGCCCAGAGCTCGCTCTCGCCGGGTTTGTCACTAGCTGCCTTTTCTCGCTCGCTCTCTCTCTCTCTCTCTCTCTCTCTCTCTCTCTCTCTCTCTCTCTTTTTTTTTTTTTCTAAATCTGTTTACTGACGTCGTGATCTTTTATTTGAGTTGCTTTCAAATATCGTTTTAGCGATCGCCAATCAGTTGTGTGTTTTACAAAGGTTTAACCCTGCCTCATGCTGTTCTAATTATATAAAGCTAGATTTGGATATAATTTCTTTCATGCCCCCCTCCCCCCTCAGAGCATAGAAAACTAGAGTGTCAGCTGTGAGCGGCACACAAGAAGGACAGGAAAAAGTTGTGACATTTTAAAAAATAAAGTGTCGTGTCTACCCCTTTTCAGGGTTTCAAATTTACAGCTTTTCCTTGCCCGTGTTCATTTCGTTTATTAAGATACTACCTTCTTCCCTTTCCCCACTGTCCTCGCGTGGTGAGGGTTACATCTCCTGAAACAGATTTTAAAGTCTATTAGATTTTTTCGGGAAAAAAATACATTTACAGAGCTACCTTGATTTTTTCCTAATGTACTGAATCTTTAAGGAGTTGTCTACATTTTGTCTGGGCTAAGAGTGGGCAGATACAGTCGAAAAGCTAAGTTAATTTTCCTCCTAATAAGGGACTTCAAAGAGTTGTAGGTCACAATTTTACATCAAAGGCAGAAAAGAAGGCAAATTAAAATCTTAACAAAGGAGAGACGGGAGCAGCCCTCTGGGCCATTAGTAAATAAGTGGTGTGAAAAAAAGGACAATGACAGGCATTGGAATTAAACTCATTAACACCTTTTTGTCTTGGTGCGAAATCTCTAATTAGGAAATTTATGATCATTTTGCTTATTCCCTCTGTTCTGAATCACTACAAGGCAGAGGAGGAAGTACCTGGTACGTGCAACATTTACAAAGGGAGCAGTGGCAGGGGCTTGTGAGGAGCGATTGAGAGGGAGTGAAGATACGTTTTAATTACCGAATAAGATTTTTTTTTTTAATGATCTACACATTTTAAATTAGGCTGTTTGTTTGTTTGTTTTGCCTCCTCCCCTCCCCCGAAACCAATGTGTGAGTTGCAATTTAGCCTTGTAGGAACAGTTAAAGATTGGTTCAATCACGATGCGTCTCTGGTCAGCGCCAGTGTATCCTGCTTCCGTGGCTGCTGCGCACAACCAGCGCAGAAGAAGTTCAGACAACCCGGGGGAATGTGGCTGTCTCAGGGAAAGGGGACTTGAACCCGCCACCAGCATCTGCTTCTTTACATACTTAGTGTATAAATAAAACAAAAAGTTTGAAGGGTCTTTTGAGGAGTTGAAACTGGAAGAGAAGCCGTTTAACCATATTCCACTCTCTCCCTAAATACTCTCTGGATTTATTGCCTTTAAAATATGATTTAGGTGTAATATAACCACTGTGCCCACAGTATGGATTTTTATAACTACGTTTCTTTAAAAATTAAATTCATGTCAGATTATGCAGTTAAAGGAATCGACCTTGATAGCTTGCTGTAATAAAAACTATATCAGCTTGTAATAAATGCGGATTATAGCAAAGCAAGCTTCAGAATTAAAATTCCCTGAATCAATATATGAAAATATGTAGGAAACATCTCTAATCGTATTAAGTTCATCTTTACAGCATTTCCTATCTGCTAATCTAGTGCAAAAACAACTCTGGGGTGGACGAATTTATTTTCTTGTGTTTAGCGTTGCTGTCTTTGGTAGTATAATGCAAGGGAGATAACAATATTATATTCAGTTATAAGTTTATTTCTTTTTAATTAAAAAACAAATCGGGCAGTGACTCCCACGTCCTGGTTGGCTTTAAACTTTTCTGTAGGAAGCGCTCGGCTGAGGCCAGGCGATGTCGAGGGGGTGGATGGAGAGTTCACATGCACACCACAACTTTTAATAATCTCTGCCTCTGGAATGAGTGTGAAAAATCGGACAAATCAGACAAACCGTCTGATGCGGTCGTGCTCGCCACGCTGTTACAGCGGGGCTGTGCTCCTCACGGGCGGGCACGGGGAGCACACAGTGTCCCACACAACCGGACCCGTCTTTTTGTGGATGCACGTCTGGCACAGACTATTTTGTGACTTTTAATCAGCAGCACAATCGATGAGTTCGTTCCCCGCGGGAGTCGCCTGCAGTGGCGGGCAGAGATGGGTTGGGAGCGGGGGTTCCCTGAGGCCGTGGCGGTGGGCAACCGGGAGTGGACACGGGATGTGAGAGATTTATGTCTGCGAATAGATCCAGGTCAGGGTGAGGGTGAGGGATGGATTACTAATAGGTAAGAAACGGAGAGGAAACGTAGCCGAACCAAACGGACGGGAGGGGAAATCTACAGGGATGCAGTTCTCGGGTGACCGGGGAGGGGGAAAAAATATAGAAAAAGAAAAGACAAGAAAAAAAAAATAAAAAAGCGAAGATGACAAACGGTGCTGGAGAGACGGAGAAAAGAAGACATATTCCCGGGGGTGTGGAACTGGTGTCCACAGCGAGAAGTGCCACAAGCCTTGGGCAGGAGGAGGGTCGCTGCGGCGCCGCAACAAGCCTTGGCTGAGAAGCGAATGGGTAGGAAGCGAGAAGCGGAGCCGAGTCGGGTAGAGCGGGCGGGTGTCGGCGGCAGGAGCGAGCAAAGCCCCTTCCCCGCGGAGGGGGAGCGAGCAGGAGGGGGAGCGAAGACGACCTGGAGATGCTTTGCCTAGCTGAGCCCGCAAGGAGATGCGANCCGACCTCGCCTCCTTCCTCTCCCGGCTGGCTCACACGGTTCCCGAGCTAAAACCAAACCTCTCTCCGCTGCAGCTGGACGTCCCCGACCCCGCAGCCAGCTCCGAGGCTGCAAGACCAACCCCTTAGGGAGGAGGTCCCGGCCGGGCCCTGTCCATGGGCAACACCGCACCCTCCCCCATGCCCCTGCGAGCCCGGTCCCAGTTCCTGTTCACGACCCCCGCGCCCCTCTCCGCCCGGCAACAGGCGACGGAGGGGACAGCGGGTTACTGCCCAGGAGGTGGCTACATCTCGGGGGGTATCTCTCTATTGCAGGGCCAAGCCGAGGAGCCGCAGGGTGCCTGCTGGAAGTTGCGATAGAGCCGTCGGCGGGGTGCGGGTTCAGGCGAGCTACCGGTGCCGGGTTGCCGATGTGCCGGCGTCCGGACCTGTGGAAGCTGCGACGTGTCGCACAGCCACTGAGGAAGGGGATACACAAGCAAGGGATACTAGAAGGAGGACCGCAGTTAAAAAAAGAGTTAAAAAAAAGAGAGGGAGAGATCAAAGCGCTGGGTATAAGACTCTTCAAATTACACGTTTGAAGCTTTTCCATAATTCCAAGGCGACAGATAGATAACAAGCTGCACATTCCTTATCACATATGGAATCAATCTGAAAGGAGTCTCTTGATCAGAATCTGTTAATTGCAATGACATATGATTTGAAAAGAAAACACAATTAATGACCCTTCATGTTAAGGCTTTGGGACGAGGCCGCTGCCAGTCCGAACTCTGCAACCAACGTCAACTTTTTTTTTTTATTAGTAGTAGTAAACTATTGAAGGAAAACATTCCTTGAGCCTCTGCGACTGTTTTGTCTCCATTCCCATTGTAAGTTTCTTCAGAAGGGGGAGGAGAGGAGAAGGGGACGGGAGTGTGCGCGTGCCTTTCCTTCAAGGTTTGGGGAACTCAAATGATTTAGTACCTTGTCTGTAAATCTAATGACCTAAGGTGAGAAAAAATACTTCATCTTTTATTATTACCATTCGTGGTGAGCGTTACCAGGAAACTGCAGAACCTGTTTGAAATGGTAAATATATGTATCCATTTAAAACCCATTATTGCAGTAGTTTTCCCAAAAAGAAATAAAGCAAATCTCCCCATTCCCATTTTTTAGCGCCCTCTGCCCACGGCTCCTCTCTGTTCTGTCGCCCCTGCCCGGGACTGCCAAGCCTCGACCGAGAATTTCTGGGTACTGGGGTGGGGGCAGCAATGGGCGCTCCGAGGCTGTTTGTGTGCCACGCGTCCTGTGGTGTCAGAAAAGAAGGGAGCAACATTTGTAAAAGCTTTACTCTGACATGAAAAGGTAATGGCTTTGTTTCAGAAGGGAGGGGGAGAAGTTCATTTGAAGGTTATAAAGCATACACTTTAATAGGATCGAAGTGAAATTAGTTAATAAGAAAACCCTGGCCAGAAGCTCTCTGGGCTTTTAAGTGCTCTCCAGGCCATTTAGGGAAATTGAATAAGAACAGACTTCAGTTACCTGCAACCCCAACTATTATCTCCAATTCTGCACAGAGGCGAGAAGGGAAAAATAGTGCCTGGGAGACTGAAGTCCAGCACACCTCCTGCCAGCCTATTTTCTCTAGAAATAATGTCCCTTTTCTTTTCGCAATCGTGTTCTCTTTTGGTGCTGCTCTTAAGCAGACCAGACTACATGGTGTACCACAAGGGGGTAAGCAAAGTTAAGAGGCCATCAGCAGATGCTGAAGGCTCCGGGGCAGCCCTGAGCAGCAGCCTGGGCAAAGCTGGCCTCATGGTGGGTTTTTTTCCCTTGTCAATGTCTCTGAGTTGTTTGGGGTTTTTTGGGGTGGTTTTGTTTTTTGGGTTTGTTTTTTGTTTTTTTTTTTTTTTTTTACTTCCTCCCACCATTGTGGTGCTTTACTGATTTGCTTTAGGACCGTTGCCAATAGGTCACTATATTGTGTTACCTAACTTCCTACCTGCTCCCTTTCTCCTTCCCTTTACACCTTATAGTTTTCAGAGGTGTTAATAAAACCTTTCCTTTGGTAACTGGTTCACTAGAAATCCCAGCGAAACCTTGAAAGAGTTCACGGAAGAGAAGAGGAAAANAAAAAGAAAAGGAGCACTCAGGAATGATAGGTTGGGAGAAGGATTTTGTCCAAAAAATGCGTAGTTGCTGTGAATCTCAGGAAACGTTAATCTTTATGGGAATTTGTGATTCATATCTGTAGTTTGACTGTTTAGATGATTTATAGTCTGCTAGTGCAATTCACTAATTTTATGCCAATATATTTTATGCACTGATTAGACTTTCCAACGCCCATCGGCTCTTGTGCCTTGCTGCCGTTGGGCTGCCACTATGACTCCGGCCTCGGCAGGGGATGCTCCCAGCGCTCCCCGGCAGCGGAGAAGGGAGCCGAGAGCTCACACAACTGTGAGAAACTTCCCTGCGCCGTTGTCCGTCACATCTTTTGCTATTCGGCGGGGCGGAGGCCACCCTCGCCTAACCCCGCCTTCCTCCGCGGCTGCGGGGTTGTGCGCATCTCTGGCACTGGCTCCGGCTCTGCTCCGTTGGGAGGCCTGCAGCCTTTGTAAACTGGGGCCGGGGATACCTCCGGTTTGTCGAGTTTTACCAGGGGTTTTAAACTCAGATTATCCCCTTCTGCTGCTCCGCTCCCTGATACGCCCTCGGTGGAGCCTCCCGCCTGGTGCAACGGTGAACAGCTCCCCCGCCAGCTCCGAGCTGGGCTCACGCCGCCCAGGGCACTGACTCGCTCCCAGGGGCCTCCGCCTTGGGACGGTGCCTCTTCGGCGGTTCAGTCCCTCTGCTCTCACGTCCAGCCCCCGGGACGTGTCTCCCCTAGGGATGGGACAGTGCAGCAGACGGGGGGGCGCGGGGGGGAAACGACTGGACGTGCGGGTCCGCCGGGCAACGGAGCTGCCACTCAAACGGCAAATCTGGCAGCGTTCGGTGTCTGCGTGGAAGCAAAGCGGGGCAGTTCCAGGGTGAGATGTTTTCAGTATTTCTCGGCCGCCACCCGGGAGGGTCAGGGATGAGGACAGCTTCGTGTGATTTGTAACTGGGTTTATTAGCTAGAGGGGAGAACACAAGCAAAGAAAAAGAGCAACAGCTGCACCGAAGGTAGCACTGCTCAGTCTAATCTTGTGACACAATCATTAATTACTATTGCATTAATTACTATTTTTGCAAAACAGTCCCCGCCCGGAAGAGCTTACAGCCCACATCTGCTGTGTGATGATGCTCTGATTAAGAAACAATTCTCCCATTAGGTCCCAGGTAGCGTTTACAAATGTCAACACCTACGGTATCAAAGCCCTGTCATCTTCCAGCCTGAGATTTTCTGTCCCATTGGCCTGGGTAGGATGATTTTGATGCTGATAAAATACATTTAAATATCAAAGTCTTTATTTACGTACACATTCCGTCCAAACTTTCAGATCGTGGTGGCGTAACTGCTTTTATTTGTTCTTCATCCTACAGATGCTGCCTTATATCAGTAACAAACAAGCATTGATTTTATGGTAAAGTCACTTTGGGATGGGAATGAGTAACTCCAGGCAGTGCTATCACTGTATTACATGGAAATGGCCCAGGTAACAAGATGAACATTGATTCAGCATTATGTTTGATCAATAATGAAATAAGTAACTTCAGGGCCAAATTAAAATGCAAGCTGGCTTAACGCTGCCAGCTTCTGGGCTAAGTGACAAGGCTAATTCAGCAGGGAAATGGCAATATTTGCATTAGAGGCTACATCTGCTGTTTGGTGGAAGAGGCTGGATCTGCAATAACGCCGGATAAGACTGAAGGGAGCAGGTCGAGGAGAATCTTAACGGTGCCACTGTGCCCTGGCCGGTGGAGGTGAAAGGGACACCTTGCCGGGCCAGTCAGGCTTTGCCCTCGGCTTCCCTCGGCTTTTAGCCGCGACGAAGCCGAGCTACTAGAAGCCCTTCAGGGCGCGTATCAGAAGTCCAGCGTCCCACAGATGGTGTTAGCACTTAGCAAAGGAAATAGCCTTTTGTAAACTCGGCGGACGGGAGCCTGGGCCCTGCCCGCTCGGCCTGGGGAAGTCTCCCGGTGTGCTTGGGAAGCGAGTAGGGCTGAGGAGGTGACTCAGGAGATGAGTGGGAGCACGACCAGAGCTCCCTGTGCTGGCGGCCTTTGGCCAGGTTTATCCGCGGTTTTCTCCATGGCGGGTTTTTACAGCTCCCCATCATCACTGAGACGGCGACAGGCATCGATTTCCAGTTGCGCTTCTCGCCTGCGGCTGGCCGGCACTGGCACCAGGACACGGGCCGAGTCACCAAGGAAGAACCTCGGCTGGGGCTGGAAAGGGTGTGAGGTGTGACCTTGTGCCCGAAGCCGGGGGGTCTTACACCCGGCCCAGAAATTCAGGGCCACTGGCCGGGTGTAAGACCGGCAGCTTCGCTGCACTGTGCCCGGGTTAGACATTAACGGTGGGAGGGCAATCAGTACCGGGGTGGAGGGGCGAGGCTGTCGGGGCTGCTGGTGCGTGTAAGAGAGGAGTGCGACAGGAACTGGGGACACTTAGTGCTGTGACATTTTTCTAAGATTTTCTCTGTTTAAGGCAGATTTTAAACATTTTCTCCAATATGGGAAAAAACAACCAACCAAACACCCCCTTCCCGTCAAAGGAATGTCTCTCCTCAAAAGAATGCTTCTCAGTGCAGTCCAGGCTAACCTGACGGTGCCAGAGGTGTGTTTCCTTCTGCCCCATGGCTGGAACCATTCCCCCCACCCCATCCCCACCCGAGGCTGAAAGTGGGGCTCTGTCTCCGACGAGGGGACAGCAGCTCGGCAGGAACAGAACGGGGGCATCCTGACGGCCACCCCCGAAGTAGGTTGGGGGGGTGGGGTCGTGCCCGATCAGTACCGGCGCTGCTGCTGTCCCACTGCAGCCCTGAAACCAGGGCC
>VWYK01042295.1:0-10000 GCA_013399775.1 Semnornis frantzii | reverse complement strand
CAGTATCAGCAAATGTACTAAAGGTGTACAATTTAGGAAAATATGGGAGAGAAGCTTCAGCTGTTGATATTTTGATGAGTGCATATGGTCAGTGTGGGATACTGGGTAAAAGATCTCTGTGAAGGGAGTGAGACATTTATGGGGACAGAGCTATCTGCACTGTTGGTTATCTGAGTGTCTACAACTGGGTCTTAAAACTTGAACCACAGATCTAAAAATACATTCATAGACTGAAAATAACTCTGGGACAAATTAGTACTCCTTATCCCATTGAAGAGCATCTGGCTTTTCTGCGAGACCCTTCTGACTCCAGGGAATCATCTTTAGCAGAATGTGACCCAGAATACACAAATGTGGCCCCAGATTGCTCTGGCTGGCTCTGCAGAGTCTGGGCTGGGGAGTGGGACCTTATGCATGCTGCCATAGGCCTCAGCTTAGTCAAGCATCTGAGCTGTCTTCATTCAACCACCTTAGTGTGCTGAATCCACCAAAATAGCGTCTAAAACAGGAGCAGTGCGGAGTTCCTCGGGGCAGGATGAGCTCCCTCTGTTACGTACATGGGCTGTGCAGGGCTAAGGAGTGATGAAATCTTTCCAAAATCCAGTGCAGGCATCTCCTGTGAGAGATGCTAGGTGAACTGAGAGGGTGGCTATGCATGTAAGGCACTCAGCTTTATGCCAAACTCCTTGATATGGTCTGGGACTAGAGCATTGCCCATCTATTCAATTCAGTGGCTGGGTTCTGGAACAGAGCAAAAGCTATGTACAACTTTATACACTGCAACCAATGTGCTTGCTTTAAGGGGTTGAACAACATTTTACCACCTGCTACACCTGTTTTGTAAACTTTGTTTACAAAAATCTCTAACATCTGTGGAATTTCAAGAGTTCTTGCTCTGATGAATTTATTGTGACTATTAGTTTGGAGGAATGGTCAGTCTACAGCTGTTTCTTTTTGTACCTTTGCCTGATTGCAGCCTGCCCCAAGAGAGGTTAGCAACAACTCTGTGCTGTGCAGATGAGAAAAAAAAAAAAACAAAAACAAACAACCCAAACCTTTTAAACTGTTTTCTGCAGAGGTTTGGCTTAGGCTGAGGTTTAAGCATTGGTGAAGAGGGTTGCAGGCACATTGTATGGAGGGCTGTGCTTGCATCATTTTGTTCTGTTTGGAAGTTAGTGCAACAAAGTCACTTTATTTTCCTCACACAAGTCAATTCCCATCAGAGTGATGCAGTACCTGGCTAAAAAGGAATGAAAAGGAATTGTTATAACAGAACTTATATTTTTTGTGATGTTTTGTCAGTTGTCCCTTACTAAGGGGCCCCATTATTTTCCAGGATGAGCTGATTGTCCCCCTGAATTCCTGTCATGAATGTTGGTGGAAAACCCATCAGTCAGTAGTGTTTCCATTTCACGTCCCCCAGGATGATGTGGTCCAGCTCTGCAGGAGGATGTCAGGGAGATGGCTGATGTGTCCCTGGGGGCTCTCATTCTCAGGGGATCACTGGGTGCTCAGGAAAGCACAAGGGGGGACAGGATTTAGAAAAAGATTAGCCACCTGACCTAGGCCATTGGTGTAGATAAGGCAGCTTTTTGAGGACAAAACTGCAGTCTGAAAGGCCTGGCTCTATATATCCAACTCATCATGCTTGAACTTACTTCACCATTACTCACCAATGCTCACACTGCATTCAGAGATAAGGTTGATGGTACCAACCTGACCTGGAGCAGCTATAGCATATTTATTGCAAGATGCAGTTATAGCTGCATTAAAATAGGAGAGATAAAGAAATTAAACCCAGACACAGTGAAAACAGTTCCTGCTTTTGTGTCCCAGCCTGGTGGCTGGACACTACTGAGGTGAGGAGCAAGGCCTGGCACTGAGACCATGCTGCAAGGCCTCAGTGGTGACCCAGCATGAGGCTGGGGATATCTTCCCTGAGTGGGACAGCTGGGGGTGACCCCTAACCCTAGGGATTGCAGAGCTGGTCACACACTTAACCATCAGAGTGGGTACAGTAGTCATCACACATGGGGCTGGGGATTGCATGGGGTGTTGGGGTCATCCTGTGGGGCTGGGGACTGCACTGGGGATGGGCCTCCCATTACGTCTTAAGCCAGTTGCCAACTGATTCCCACACAGAACGAGCTGCTCTGCAGCAATCACTGCTTCCGTCTGGTCCCACCTTTCAGTTAGTTACAGACACACTCATGGTATTTAAGGGCCCACTCAAGTCAAAGCTTCTCAGTTCTGCTGGCAGCTGCTCTGGATCCCACATGGTGTATGTCAGCATGGGGCCTTGCTCCTGTGTGCTGCCCCCTATGTCAGGGCCTGCGTGGAGCATTGCTCAGAATCTCCCTCATGTTACTAGCAGGGTCAGGTTGCCCCAGCAAGCAAGCCTGCCTGGTCTTAGGCTGTTGGTGCAGCATTGTTCTGGGATGCAAAAGCTTTAATTGTCCCCCTCTGTGAGACTGTTGTGAGCAGGTACTGTCTCTTATCTGCTGCTGACTCTTGGATCATCTCTTTCCATGCTCAACATCAAGTATCTTCTTGGACTTGTTCATCTGGATGTTTTGGTGAATGAATATCAGCAAGGTTAGGTGATGCCATCTGTGCACACACAAATAGGAGGGGATTACCCATCACACACAAAGTTTACCACCTTGTAGAGTGTGTAAGTAAAACAGTATAATTCTGTATAACCAGTATAATTCAGTATAATTCAAGGTTAAGGAAATTAAAATAATGGTAGATTTCAAAATGGCAGGAAGAAAAGGAAGTCAAGCGGCTCTGGGGTGTCTATCCAAGAATTTACATCAAATTGTAAAGGCTAATGCAGTATGTCCGTGGTAATACAGTCCTCTTATCTCTAACAACGTGTTTGCTACAGCAGAGTTAGTTCCTTAGCTGAGGGAAGGAAAGGCAGAGAAATGCAGGTGAGCCATGGTGATCAAAATCACCTGCATCAACTCCACTAGAGTGCTCAGGAATGAGTCTGGAGACAGCAAGTGGCAGAGCTGTTGATGTGCAGGCATCTGTGTGATTTCAGGCTTTTTAGGAGGAGTAAGGTGAAAAATCATGGTGGGTGATTCCCCAGTTCTCTAAAACAAAATGGAGTCCATAATCACTGGATATGTACAGCTGTGAGTAAATACTAGTAGAACACAGAGGGAAATGTGAAGAAAATCCATTTGGAAACAAAATTAGCAACTTTCTGTGTATTCCATTCTGTGAAATATGTATAGAGTTCTGATAATATGTATGATACTTTCTATAAAATCCCATTTTAATCACTGATGACAGTTTGACATTTTTCCAGCTGCTTAGAAGCACTAGACAGTCAAGTATCTCAGTAGGGCATAGTTTGGCATGCTGGGATGTATGTAAGGCTTTAACTTTCCTCCTGCTCACCGACTCACAATGGTATTCAAGAATGGGGGAAGCATGGGGGGGAAGCTTTCTGCAGGTTTCACATTAGCTTACGCCAACTGTATTTTTAGCCTTGTCTTGTAAAAGTAAAATCTTCACTTTAAGAATGTACCCAGGTGGTGCCAGCTAATATTATCATTCTTGGTAATGAGTGGGGATTTTATTTATAAAATGTCCTGGCCTTTGCTGAACAATTCATGGTTCTGCACACTTGAGGGACATATAAATAGCAATTAAACCACAGTTTAAAGTAATGCTTAGGCTCTTAAAGAAAGTAAGATCAATTTAAAGGAAGGGATAATGTGCTGGGCTGGATATCAATCAAATGGAGGAAAAAACTGTTGTCTAAAGCTGTATTTAAATGATGGGATAAAGCAACTGGGAGAACAGGCTCTACAGAGTGGGGGCTGGCAGTTAAAAGATGCTCAAGTGAGGATATTGTGCTTGATGAGACCACCCATCTCAGATGTGCCTTCTCCAAAACCTGCTAAAGGCAAAAGAGTAGTGTGTCATAAATGTGACCTTTATAGTTTGGAGAGAGGTCTTGACAGGTGAGGGATCAGACATGGTCTCAGGTAAAAGGGAGATGATTTGTTATTTAGTATCTCCTACTACATCCTAATCAGATCTCTTAACCTAACCCATCTTAATCTACCTTAACTTCACAGCTTTGGTCACTGTTGCCACTACTTGGTCTCCACCTCTTCATCCTTACTGTATTTGTCTTCTCAATAATCTTCTGAAGTAGGAAAACACTGAAAGCTCCTTTTCATAAATGGAAGTCTGATGTGAAATGTGCCCATGGTCCCACTGTTCAAAGCCTTGCTGTGTACAGTGTTTTCATATAACTCCTGAAGATTACAAGACCCAAGCCTTTAAACTTTGAACTTTTATGTCATATGTCTGGTTATTTCTCTTGCACTCTGCTGAATCCCTCTGCCTTCCTGTTGTCCCCTCTTGTTGCTTGTTTGTGATTCATCCTTTCTGTTTCTCTGTGAAGTCCAACCCACTCTCCAGTGCACAGGGTGGTTGTTGTTGCTTTTTTTTTGTGTCGTTTGTTTAGATCGCAGTTTCTGTGGAGCAAGACACAGAGTCCGTGCTGACAGCCCACTGTGTACACATACAGCATCTTGTTAACTGTATAAATGATGAGAATAAATGAGATTCAAATTATCAATATTGTAGTAGCACAAGGGTAGGCATGTAAAATCAATGCTATGAGCCTAACCTCCGTGCATAGTTACTGCAATTACACATAAAAAGAATAATTTTGTGGATTGATAGGGACAGTATCTCAATGTGCACTTGCACAACTTAGTGTGCTCATGGTTGCAAGCACAAATGCCCTGCATAATCTGTGGCACTGGGGATGCTGAAACTGGACTCTCAGTCAGGAACTGCTGGTTTATTTTTAGTTACGGAATTGTGTTGCTGGATGGTTTGGGAAATTCATAAGTGTTGTCTGGAGAGTTTTTAAAACTCACTTCTCCACATCTGAGCTTAATATCTTCCACCTTGAGATGGACAATTGGATATATTAGTGCCAGCGGTATAGTTTTGTAGAGAGCAGGCATTACATTGAGGAAAAGACTATAAATAAACGCAGAACTTGCACCTGCAGATTAAAAAAAGCCTTGTTAGAGACATCAGAACTGTGTTGGTTTTATTTCCGTACTAAACACTTATTAAACTGTTTTTATGTAGAAGAATGCATGAAAACCCCAAGACATTTAGATCAAGGAATCAGATCTAATCAGAATGTTGATGACTGACTTACAAATGTTTTCTCAAATATGTTGCTTTTCTGTAATTTCTACAGGATATCCTTTTCCTTCAAAGGCTCCAGAAATGACAAGACAGGCTACCTTATTTTAATTTTTTTCTTTTTTTAAATTGGTAGGAGGTTGACAAAACTGATTAGGCAAATAATTGCTCCTAAACTCATAGTACCTGCAACTTAAGGTGTTTAGTCTGGATAAATTGTCCTCTGTTGAAACGCAATCATTCTTTCTCAAAATCATATAATTTCTGATACATTTTTATCTCTGTTCAGACTACTTATCTTACCTTTAGTAATATCTTCCTATGTTTTGTGCGGTGCCAGACATTACTTGATTTTATGTTGAAAAATCCATCTTTTTCTTCAGATTACAGATCTGCATGGTGGAGGGAAAAAAAGCTCAGGTCCTTTACTTGAAAATATCAATTCTGGTGATAATTATCAAAGATTTAGTTCCTTCGGCTTTAGATGAACCGTGTGCCTGGCTTATAAATCCAGTCACTAATGAAAATCTGCATGAGTGAACTCAGACAGAAACTTGGGTATGTGTTTGTGCGGGTTTTTCCAGTGAGGCTGCAGCACTGCTTGGACTCTTGAGAATCCCCAGGGCTCTGAAGATGATTAATGATAACAAAGCTTTCCCCATTGTGTTAGTGGATAGGAAGGAAGGAAGAGTACTCTAAAAAGAGAGTGCATAGAATTTCTGAGTATTGAAGTTCAGGAGTAGAGTTTAACCCTTTAAAACAACTGCAAGATTCCTTCCAGTTATGTGAAGACAAAAAAGTACTTTCCTCATCTTCATAAAATCTATTCACTGGCTGCATTAGCAGATTTCTGCACCAAGTTTGTGCAGAGGGAAAACAACACACTGAGATGTAGCAATGCTTTTAGATGAGTTGGGCTGCTTGCAGTATAACAGTTAGGCACACCCACAATTCACTTAGGTTTAGCTTTTTGAAACGTGTTAGAGATTTCTGCTAATGGGTTTTCCCTCTGGGCAGCATTACCAACCTGATTATACAGGTTTTAAGAAACTCTCTTAGGAAGATTCTTTTTCATCATAAGTTTTGACATTGACCTACTAAACTGGGTAATTTAGCATTTTATTTTCTAAGAATGGAAAAGAAAATTGAATATTTCATGACAAGAGAAGGATTAGAGTAGCACTGTTCTTTATAGGAAACCTATCATGTCTGGGGGCCAGATCATGCTTCTGAGATCTGTGCATCTAAGTGAAGATCTCAATCCTTGCTTTCAAAACAGCAATGGGAGCACTTTGGTTGTGATACCCACCCCAATTGCTTGCTTTGGAAGCTTCTTCCATATATGTTTGTGAAATACAGCTTGGAGATGGAACTGAGGGGTGAGCAGCATGCATCTTTCTACCAGAAAAGTTTTAGTGAGAAGTACATTTGAAAACCACATGAATTTTCATAGGGACTGTCTGTCTCAACAGAAACAGGGAGATAATGGCAGGTATAGCTCTGGTTGGTTGTGATGATCTGGGGCTTCTGAATGGAGAGCTTTGGCCACACAGTCTTAAAGTTTCTCCAGTATTAGAAACAGCTTCTGAACAGAGGTGCAGAGCAAACCTTTGCCTTCTGCCCCATGACATGCTGCATGAGAATCTTTGTGAAGAAATTTTATTGGAGATTGCATCACAAAAAGCCCATTCCTAAAGCTAACAGGGAGGATGTGGCAATTTTGCCGTAGTGATACAATTGCTACGTTCCTTTAATAGCAATTGTTCTTGTCCATTAAGGGGTACCAAACACAGCCTGATTATTACTTGGTTCGAAACCAGGAATGCTTTGTTTCACTAAGGTATGCCAGTTGAGGCACTGGAGCTGGAATTTCAATTAAAAAATGTCCTGGGAATTTTAAAACTGGTTTTATAGAAGATAAATTTCAGAAAAATACTTCCTTTAAAACAATTTTCAAATGCTATAGTTCTTGGCCTTTACCCTACCAATGTACTGTGGTTTAGAACAATTTGTTTGCCTACTGCAACGCCCCCAGTCTTATGTATCTGGGCACAATTCTTGTCTGTGCAAAACAGTATTTTATGAAAGTGTTGATTGGTATCTGCTTTGTGCTTTAGAGTGAAATACTCCAAGTCGTGTTTGCACGGAATCCATTTGGTAGTCATTGTTTTACTATATCTACTAATTTGTTACTGATTTGCTGCTGTTGTTAGACATGTAGCTAGAACAGTATTACTAACCCTGTAGCTGATTCCAGAGAAAAGTAATGGCTTGTTGGGATTGTGATATCTGACAGTTTCCTTCCTCTCAGCCCCTTAATCTTTCTTTATTCATTTTTCCGTACTTGACTTTACACTCTGGAGTGTCCAGAATTGGAAGCTGTCCAAATACAGTAGAACACTGTGAGGTTGTGTGGTGACTTGGTAGCCAGCTGGGGAAGGGGGGGAAGCATCCACAGAGAATGTACAGAAACATGGAAGTAAAACATGGTGTTCACTCAGAGTGTGCATGTTCACGTATGACCATACTTATTTGACTGCCTTACTAGCGTGTGTGTGGAAAATACGATGTGTGTGGCAGAAGTATAGCATCTTGCTCTACAGTATTTCTAGAAATAGCCTGGAAGAAAACAAGTTAGCATTTCTGTGATGCCAGTTGTAATGTCTTGGAGCACTTCTCCAACATGGCTTTACACTCAACGCAGGATTCAAGCAGGAGCAGTTGAGCTGAGGGATTTTATTCAATTTTTGGGTTTTATGCTAGCACCGATTACAAGAGTTGTGCCTAATAACTGAGCAGACGTGTGGCCAGGTCCTTTGGCAGCATTCTCTGCCTCAAATGTAGGGTTAAGATTACTTCCTGTACTCTGACCCCATTGTGGTAGGTAAACAGGCCAGAGCAGCATAAAAGGGCTGGAAGCCCCACTTCTGGCTGAGGGAGAATTCCCTCGGCACAGGCGCTGCAGAAGACAGCAATAAGGCACCACACAGATTCTCTCCCAGATGTCTGGTACCTTTGGTATGCTAATAGTGGGGACCCTGATACGCGGCCAGCACGGCTCCTTTCAAGTCCTTGTTTAGTTCCTGCTGTGTGTCTTTCCCCTCTTACTGCAGAGAGAAGAACGCTCTCATTTTGCTATGTTTGAATTATACTATCTTTTGTATTAGGACAGATCAAAATCTAACACCCAAACCATTTTTAGTCCACATAGCTGTATGAGTAACTGCCTCAATTAAAATAATTAAAATGTACAGAACACAAGCAAAATTGTTCTGTAGCATTGCTGCTAACAGGAAGCAACATTCAGTGATTTCTCAGTCACTTAACAATATAAAAGCAGTTCCAATGCCACCTTTGAAAAAAAACCCACAAAATTCTTCACATAAATATTCCACTTCCATAATTTATAAATTGGTTTGGTTAAAAATGTTAAATTGCCAAGAAGTCTGACTGCAAGTGGTCTGGTTCTCCTTTTTTTTAAATATACATATTAAAAAAGAAGAACAAGAGAATGTTGAAACAGCTGATGTTGGTTTGGTTGAGGGTTAGTGTTTGGGTAAGAAGCCTCCAAGGAAAACTGAAGTGCTGAATGAACATCACTCTATGGTAATTAGTGAGTGGTATTTTTCCCTTGGAGTCAAAATTTCTGAATCAGTGTAATAACTAATGATGGGAATGGGGAAGGACAGCAGATGGAGAAGATGGTAACTTTTTCACTGAGACACAGTGTTGAAGTTGTGGCTGGTTCATTAAAGATATGTATGCACTTCGACCAGAAGAAGGAATGCAAGTTTTGTTGCTTTGGCCGGAGCTGTAGCTGCAGTTACTATTTTCTTTTTTTAATCTCCAGTTATTTTTATATCCTCAACTCCTGTATGGTATTGCGGTGCCATATTAAGTGGTTGCTGTCTTCCATGCCTGAGGTACCTGAATTCAGTGGATGGCAAAATGTTCCCTGTTTATTTAGTTATGTCTGTGAAGTCTGTAGAGCACTTTGGGATCTCTGAATAAATATTGGTCTTTATATTGACTTTGAAAAGTACTTTTTAGTACACAAATAGACTACTTTTCTTCAAAGGTCTGCAAAATAATATACATCCTAGCTATTGCTATATATCCTAAAAGGACTTGTTGGCATGTATACTGGGAGATCAAAAAGTAAGACTTCATTTTATTCAGTTTTTTGGCTTCCCCTACAAACGGTTGTATGGTATCAGACCTGATAGAGCAGTTGCAGAAAACAGTAAAGCAATAAGAGTTCTGCTTCTCTTACAGCAATTTCTTGAATGTGTTTAAGGTTTGATAAAGTGTGGATCTCATTGTAGGATGGCTTCTTTCAGTTATTTAACTCAGCTTGGAAGAGATCAGGTTTTTATGCCATATAATATCTGTGATGTAAAAAAAAGTGGCGGTCTCATTCCAGATGCTGTGAATATTGGAAGAATCAGTTCAGTGCGTGATTCTTTGCCTTTCAATGTGGGAAGCTCATGGCCATAGGGGATGAGACTCCTTTCCATCACTTTGAAATATGTTACTGTTATTAAAGGCTGAGAATAAAATATAATTAGGGCATTTCAATCTTCACTATTGGTATTGTGTTTTTTTTTTTTTTTCCCTGTAGTTTGAATAGTTTCACTTCCTTACTGTTTCAAGAACAACTTATTCTTTAATATGTAAGAGCAGTCAGTTCTCAGGACAGAAATAATTTTACTTTTAAAAAAAGGAAGTGCCATATAGCTTTGACAGCAAGCAAACTTCAAAATGTATAGCTTAAAATTATTTGAGTTTTTCTTTCTGTTTTTTTTTT
>VWYK01042291.1:8196-19247 GCA_013399775.1 Semnornis frantzii | reverse complement strand
CAGTGTCTCACCACCCTCACTGCAAACAACTTCCTCCTAACATCCACTTTCAATCTCCCCTCTGCTGCTTCAAACCCATTCCCCTTGTCCTGGCATTCCCAGACCTTGTCAATAGTCCCTCCCCAGCCTTCCTGCAGCCCCCTTCAGATCCTGGAAGGCCACTCCAAGGTCTCCTGGAAGCCTTCTCTTCTGCAGGCTGCAGAGCCCCAACTCTCTCAGCCTCTGCTCCACTGCTTTCTTAGCCACAGAAACAGGAATGCAGGCTGGGGAGTTAATTCATGCAGAAAGCATTGTCTGGGCTTTGTCTCACCTGCCTTTCAGCACCTACAATGCAGATGTTAACATCACAGCCAGAGACCTAAATCTCTTTTAATAGTCAAAGGAGAGAAACAGATGCTCTAGGGAGGTGATTCATCTGACCTATCTCAGGCAGATATTTACCTAGGAGATGAACTGCACCCAGGGCTGCACTGAGGATATTGACTACATCTTGACAGCCTGTAAGGATCCTGTGCTGATCAGCTCAGAACTGTACATTTCATCAAATGAATCCTACTTTGTGTCAGAGTGGTAAAGGCTTGGACAGGGTCAGTACTGCAGGTTCTGTGGGCACAGTTCCCACCAGAATGTGAAGTTCCTTCATAGGCACATTATAAAGTGACTCTTAACTGTTATGGTCTGCATCTCCAACTAGACCAAATGAACCCCTTGTAATACTTCCAAAGTGTTGAGAAGGAATAACTCCCAAGGAGGCCTGTGCTTTAAAAGGTTTGACATGGCTACAGTCAGTTTGCAGTTTAAAAGGGTGGTTTAAAGTTGCTGGAGAGGAGGAGGCTAAGGGGTGAGCTCATTAATGTTTATAAATGTGTAAGGGGTGAGTGCCAGGAGGCTGGAGCCAGGCTCTGCTCAGTGACAGGACAAGGGGCAATGGGTGGAAGCTGAAGTATAGCAGGTTCCACGTGAACCTGAGGAAGAATGTTTTCCTTGTGAGGGTGACAGAGCTCTGGAACAGGCTGCCCAAGGGGGCTGTGGAGTCTTCCTTTCTGAATATGCCCAAGAACCGTCTGGATGTGTTCCTGTGTGATCTGCTCTGGGTGGGTGATCCTGCTCTGGCAGGGGGCTGGACCAGATGGGCTTTGGAGGTCCCTTCAGCCCCTGACACTCTGTGATTCTATGATCCTATGATTCTACACCCTGAGTGGCATTTAATCACATCGACATCCCACTGATGTTAATTGGGATATTTAAATGAGCAATGAACACTCAGCTAAGAATCAGTCACCCAGTTCCACCACTGTGAGTCCAAATAATTCTGAGTCCAAATCTATTTAAAAGAAAAGAGAATTATAGCTAGTTTTGCAATTATTGAATGAACAGATCTGCTAAATAGATTTCTTTAGTAAATAGTTAGCATAACTTCATCATCCTTCATTAGGTCTTTAGAGTCCACAAACCACAGGGTTCAATATTGTGCTCTGCTTGAGCATAATGATACAAAGCCTCCCACAACTATTGCTGTGCTGATTTACAGGAGATGTTGGGAGCAGCCTTAATCAAATAGTCAAGGCAAACCAACTTGATCCTGAATTTGTTGTCTTGGTGGGTTGGGTTTTTTTGCTGGATAACACAGACTGTAATCCAGTTTACTGTTGTATGGCCTTGTTATTGAGAAGAAAAGGAGATCAGCTAGCTGTGCTTGTGATGAAAGTTAGACACCAAAGGAGCAAATTTATTCACCAAAGAAGCAACATTCCAGAACAGCCTCACAAGAGGAAAAAAATAATAGTTAGAATACACTTAATTTATGAAGGCATCAGTTACACCTACACCAGTGATTGGCACAACACCACAAAGCCTTTTGAGCATGGGAACTCAGCTGCCTGTGCTAAGAGGCTGATCCCTGGCAGTTTTGGCCCAGACCTTTTGACACTCTCTTGAGAGCTGGAGAGTTTGTGGCTACTGAGGACCACTGCTCATGCACAGTCTGCTCTGGGGAGTAAGGAAACACAAGTGGGTTCCTTGTGAAGTAGCCTCAACAAAGAGTTATGGACATATTTTATGTAATGTTATGAAGATAATAACTGGGAACTGGACTTGATAACCCAGAAAGTCCCTTTGGTTCCTACATCTGCATGGAGTTATCCTCATTTAATTAATCTTCCCTTTCCTCTTCTTATTAAAAGCAAAGAAACCTAAATCTTGTTATTTAAAGCAAGGAGAAAGGAGGGGAAGCAGAGGGTGCTCTAACAAGAGTATCTCCATAGAGACTGTTTTCCTACACTTCTGATTGAAGGTAGCTCAAGAAATCTCAAGTCTTTCTTAAAATGGATACATCTGTCAGCTTGAGTTGCACCAAAGATGTCCCTGGATGTTTCCCAAATGCACAAAAGCTTCTCTTCTGTACTACACTCTATCTCTGCAGTGTGCCCTCCCTTCAGCCTCTTCTTTGGGCTCCTTGCTTGGAAGGTTCTAGAGAGAAATGTAGCAGAGGTGCTGCAGCCCTTGGGTCACCTCTGTGGCCTCTTCTGGACTCACTCCAGGAGCTCTGTGTCCTTACTGCAATGGGGACACCAGAGCTGGCCACAGTATTGGAGGTGAGGTCTCTCAGAGCAGAGGCAAGGGGCAGAATCCCCTCCCTTGCCCTGCTGCCCACACTGCTCTGGCTGCAGCCCAGCACACAGCTGCCTGCTGGGCTGCAGGAGTGTCCTTAACATTAACAACACTGCGTGGAAGAGACACAATACAAACCCATAAGCACTTAGCTGAATTATTTCCAGCTTAATTTCTGATATGTATCAACATTTTACTTACTTTTCTTTAATCATGAGTATGTTGTCCAGAAATTTCTTGCCCATCTTTGTCCTAATTAGTTAGAATTAACTTCCAGCATATTAAGGTGTGTAAGCAGCTCAAATGATTCCTTCCCATGTTCATTACCTGGTATTTGTCATCAGAGAATTCCACCTGCTGTTGGAATGCCCATGCATCTAACCAGCACTAATGTCATTGGGGAGCCAGATTCTCTTAAAACAGCCTAAAATAAACTGTGAAGTGGATGTCAAAAGCTATTTCACCTGCTTTACATTCTAATACTTGCTTTGCTTCACTCACTTTGCTACCAAGCAGAATCAATAACAGCATTCATGATGGGATACAGACATTCAGCTCATAAGCTTTTGAGGTATTAGCTTTTTTTCACTTACAAGGAGTGGATGGGGAGAAAATGAAATAGTTGGCAAATGTGCTTCTCCTCCTTCTCCAGTGACATCTGCCCTGTATTTATAGCAGTTTGTGGAGGTATTAGAGACATTGACTTTAAGGGAAATGTGGCAGTTTGGCACAAAATAAAAGGCAGCTTTTGTAACAGCAGAGGATCTGTTTTTCCCTTGCTCCTTTGTGTCCTTCATTATTGGTTTGTAGGCACCAAAACTCTGCCTAGGCTGTGCTGTGTTGCAGTCAGAAGGCAGCAGCCCTGCCAGTGATTAGGAGCAGTCAAGCTGGCCAAGACATTGCTGGGCTGTAGATCTATAGAGGGTGTCCCCTCCTCCTTACTGGAACACCCTGACTGTGTCCTGGGTTCCTTGGGTTCCTCTCCTGCCCCAGGTGTAGCCACCAGCAAACAGAAAGGAAACAAGCTCTAATGTTACTGCTAACTGCCTGCCCCTCCTCATCCTCCTGCAGCATGTGTTTGGGATGGCCTGCAATAGGTAGTGGCTTTGGGTCAGCTTTGTAGAGAGGATTGTTTGAGTGTGAGGCTGTTGGGTCAGATTATGGTAAAAGATGAGTAAAATAGCCCTGGAGAGAGGCCTGGAGCACAGCCCTGTGAGGAGAGGCTGAGGGAGCTGGGGCTGTGCAGCCTGCACAAGAGGAGGCTCAGGGCAGAGCTCATTGCTCTCTGCAGCGCCCTGAAGGGAGGTTGTAGCCAGCTGGGGTTGGGCTCTGCTGCCAGGCACCCAGGGACAGAACAAGAGGACACAGCCTCAAGCTGTGCCAGGGCAGGTTCAGGGTGGATGTGAGGAGGAAGTTTTTGGCAGAGAGAGTGATTGGCATTGGAATGGGCTGCCCAGGGAGGGGGTGGAGTGCCCATGCCTGGAGGTGTTCAAGCCTGGATGGGGCACTTAGTGCCATGGTCTGGTTGCTTGGCTGGGGCTGGGTGCTAGGTTGGGCTGGGTGAGCTCGGAGCTCTCTGCCAACCTGGCTGATTCTATTCTATTCCATTGCTATGCTATTCCTATTTATATTTCTGTTCTATGACTTTAAGCTCATTAAGCTCTAGATGAGGAATGGTGATTGTGGACTCTCCTCTAGAGATCTTCAAAACCTGCCCGGATGTGTTGCTGTGTGACCTGTCCTAGGGGTCCTGCTTTGGCAGGAGGGTTGGACTGGATGACCTCTGGAGGTCTCTCCCAACTCCTTACATTCTGTGATTCTGTGTAATTGTAGTTCTTCAGAATGCATGGGAACTTGTGTGCTGTGTTCAGTGGTCTGCAGGAGAGATCAGTGAGATCTCTTTTTGCTGTGTTTTAGAGTAACTCAAACAGGAGCAGTTAGAAATGATGAGCTCCTGGTTGTGTGCTTGTTTTGTAAAGCTTCTTACCACTTTCACAGATTTTCAGGTACTGGTTTAATGCAAGTGCACCTGCTGGCAGATATTCATCTCTTTCCTCTTTTGCTCTCCAGCTCCTTTATTTCTCTCATTGTTTCCTTTGCTGTCCCCAGAGTGCAAACATCCCTGGCAGTCAGCTGGGATCAGAGCTATATTTAGCCACTTACAAGGTAGGTGTCCAGCCTTCTGCAGAAGGTCCCTTGCATGAACAAGGGCTTTCAATCAGATACTTGCTGCAGCAGATTGGTTGTACACCAAAGCTGTCATTTAGCTTGGCTATGAATAGAATAAGGAAGGGGAAGCAGGAAAGCAGAGCAAACAGACAGCAGATAAGGTACAGAGGGACTAAGCCATTCAGTAGACCAAAGAAGGGAGATGCAAAGCCCTCTTGACACACTGTTACCAACTCCTTATGGATTGCCTTCCTATTTTATTCAGATATTAAGGCCTGGTTTGCTGCTCCAGCTCTTTCTCAGGTCTAGATTGTTTTTTGCATTACTCAGCCTCTAACAGCAGATTGGAAGTTTCCCTACCTGCATGAGCCTCGAGTCAGAGCTCCCCAAACTGATTTTCTATTGCAGTTCTATTCCAGTTTTATTACTTATCTTGTTTTGGTCATGCTGGCATCCAGTGATGCCATTGCTGAGGAACAGCAAACCCCAAGTGTAGCTTAGCTGAGTGCCAGGTGACATTTACAGGTTTCAGGTCCCAGAAGACTTCTCAGCTTTAAGGCTGTGTAACTTTATCATAGCTCTCCTGCTCCATGTAGCTCAGGAGCCTTTGGGGAGAAGACAACACGAGCCTGCTCACAGGCCAGAGAAAAATAGCTCCAATTAGTGAGCTGGAGCTTGGCTGGAAACTCGGCAGTGAGATCATCGCAGTGCTGAATCCATTGGTTCCTGCTGCCTCACAGGAATAGGCAATTAGGGATTTGGAGTCTTAGGCAGCCATTACATCACAATGGCCTTGTTGCAGGTCAGGTGTTAGAGCTCTAGCACAAAGCTGCACTTCAACAGCTACAGCCTGAGAGGCACAGGTTAGTCCATTGCTGTGACGGACACCAATCTCCTCACCTCTGCCTTAAAATACACCCATACCTGGGAACAATTAGTGTGGCAGCAGCAGCTGCAATGCCTCCTTCACCTGCACAGCATCTTTAGCTAACAGCAAGCTAGCAGCACACCTTTCCCTATTCTTTATTAGGTATTTTGTAGGTGTTTTTCACCTCTGCTCAAACAGTAGGCCACAAGCAGACCAGAAGTACACTTTCCAGAAGGAGCCCTGCACAACCAGGGTAAGAAAACACAGCAGTTCAGGTGAAGTCTCACAAAGTGCTTTAAAATTACCATTTGCATTGCCCTATCTGTAAGCATAAAAGGGAATAGTTCTCCCACCCTGAGGAGGCCTTAAAAGCTTCTTGGCATCAGCCTGAAGATTATTCTGCCTTTCCCTTTTTCATATCTCACAGCTCCATCTTGCCATTACCCCATCCTCCTCTTTCTCATTGATATTCAGGTGTAGGAGGGACCATAAAATCCTGCCAAGTGCATGACCTAGCACTTTGCAGGAGCCTTCAGAGCCTGCTGCCATGCTCTGCATATATAGTCCCAGTTCTGCCTCCTCCTGACATTGCTTCCAGCTTTATGACACCATTGACTTTCTGCAGGAAGCTTTTAATATCTGTGTGAAATAATTAATGAAACAAAAGCTGCTTCCTTGAGGAACTCAGCTTAGCAGCTGCTCTCTCTCACATCTCCTCCTTCAACTGGATATTCCTTGGGTCAGTTGATAGTCTCCTGTGTGGCTCATCAGAATCCCTCTGAGAAGATCAGGCAGGGGCTGGCTGCTGCATGCCCTGTGTGGAGATGCAGTGCATTGGAGCTTTGCCTTGGGTAGATTTCTTTTTTCTTTTCTTTTTTTGTCCCCCCCATGGGTTTGATTCTCAGCTTTTAGGGTGTTTTCCTGGGGTTTTGTGGTTTGTGTATGTCTTTGTTTTGCTTTGCTGGTGGTTCCTTTTTCTGCAGAAGAAGCCTGTCATGTCCTACTGACAGTAAATTATTTTGGGTGGGGTTTGTTGTTGCTTTTAACATTACACTTGGCTCTTTATGTCTTTAAGGTATGACATAAATGCTAATATGTTTAGAGACCAGAGGAGGCCACAAAGATGCTCCAAGGGCTGGAGCAGGTCTGCTGTGAGCACAGGCTGAGGGAGCTGGGGGGGTGCAGCCTGCAGAGGAGAAGGCTCCAGGGGGCCCTCAGAGCTGCTGCCAGTGCCTGAAGGGATCCTGCAGGAAGGCTGCAGAGGGACTTGTGCTGAGGGTGTCTAGAGACAGGCCAAGGGGGAATGGTTCGAAGCTGAGGCAGAGCAGGGTTAGACTGGAGCTGAGGAAGAAGTTCTTCAGCAGGAGGGTGGTGAGAGTCTGGCACAGGCTGCCCAGGGAGGCTGTGGCTGCCTCCTGCCTGGGGGTGTTGCAGGCCAGGCTGGATGAGACCTTGAGCAGCTGAGTCTAGTTGAGAGGTGTCCCTGGGCATGGTGGGGAGGGTGGAGCAGATGAGCTCTGAGCTCCCTTCCAACCTGAGCAACTCTATGAACAATATTTAAAAAAAAGGCTCACCTTCAATTCACCAAACACTCTATAGAAGTCTGCTGCTTGTCACATTTAACATAGACTTCACCAGCTCAGTATTTCTAGTTGAGCTCACTCTGTCACTCTGCATTCTTGGTATCAGTCATGGCCTCTCTTCAGAAAAAGTCCTTAACCTAAAATCCCTCAGAAGAGCAGTGATGAAGTGTCTGTGCAGGCTGAAATCTGACCAAGTGGTAGTGGTGCTTTCATGATTTGGAGAAACTCTCCAAGGACAAGCTTGCTAATCAAACCCAGCTTCATTCAGAGACTTCTGAGCAGCCCAAACAAGGCCAAAATATTCAACATGCAGTCCTGGAATTAGCTCAGTCACACAGTAATAAATCAGAGAGAATTCCACAATAGAAGTACTACGGAGGGAAGCATTTCAGTGATGCAGGAGGTACAGCTCTTATTATTACAGTACTTAATGGTGATGTGTTTTAATAGCTCTAATGGCTCAGCACAAACCACAGGCTGTGTTAGGGCTACATCTGTAGGGTGGTGCCTTTTGCATGAACCTCAGGTCTGCATCAAACAGGGCTCTAAGGATAAAAATGTAGGATATGAGGATAAAGGACATAAGGATAAAAATGTGTTCATGCTGCATGCTTTTTGTTTTCAGTCTGTTCTGTCAGAGGTGGGTTTATGGCTAACTGGCAGGTTTGGTGTCATTTGGACAGAGAAAGAGCAGCAATTTTATGGGAAATTTGATCAGTGTTTGATGCTCCTGTGCCACCCTTTTGTTGGTAATGAGAGGCAGGACTGTGCTGTTTGTTGTAGTGTATATTAGGCTGTTAAAAATTCCATCAGCTCCAAGAGATCTACCTTCTACCCATCAAAGCATCACAGAATTGCTCTGGTTGGAGGAGACCTCTCAGAGCATCCAGCCCAGCCATTAACCCAGCACTGGCAAGCCCCCCCCACACCCTGTCACTGGCCACCACATAACTACATCCAGGGATGATGACTGCACTGCTTCCCTGGGAAGCCTGTTACAGTCTCTCACAACCCTTTCAGTGAGGAGATCTTTTCTAGCATCTAATCTAAAGCTCCCTTGGTGCAATGTGAGGCTGTTTTCCTTTTGCCTTATCACTTGCTACTGACACCCACCTCACTACAGCCTCCTTTCAGGTAGTTGTAGAGAATGATAAGGTCTCCCCTGAGCCTCCTTTTCTCCAGGCTAAACAACTTCAGCTGTTCCTCACAAGACCCTCCACCAGCTTTGCTGCCCTTCTTTCAGACTTTCTCCAGCACCTCAATGTCCTCCTTGCAGTGAATTTTCTGTTCCCATAGGAGTCAGGTCAGCATATCTGCAGGTTTAAGGGATGTGTGTTAGGTGACCAGATAAACAATGTATTGAATCACAAAATCAAATAGCAAAAAGTAAAACGTCAGGAGGGAACTTCCTTGTGACTTCAGGTTCCTCCTTTTGGTCACAGCTCAGATTGTAGGGGTGTGAGGGAGGAGTGATCCCTTTCCACACACCTTTACCAACCAAACTCTGCTTTTGGCTCCAGGTTCTTGTATGATTGTAGGAAAAGGAACTCTAACCCATTTGCCCCCAAAATCCCAACCTTAGAGGTTGGAAGGGACCTGCAGAGATCACAGAGTGCAACCCCCCTGCCAAAAGCAGCATCACCCAGGGTAGTCTGCACAGGAATGCATCCAGGTGGGTTTGGAAAGTCTCTCTGGGTAGACTGTTCCTGAAGTTCAGCAATTCAAAGTAACAATATGGACAATAGTTCTTCTCAAGGGAAATGTTGGAAATCACTGCCCCAGAAGTTCTTTCTGTCTACAAGATGAGTCAGGTCACCCTGGAGCAGAGTGGCTGGACCCAGCCCCATGTTACTGCCAAAGCTCCAAAACGTGGTCCACAGCACCAAAACAACCCAAAGCCACAACGGAGAAGAAAGGTTGCTCTGGAACAGCCCTGCAAATACTTCACTGTGCATTTGATTTGCATCTGTCTTTGGCAGGTACTGGGATGGGGAAAGATCAGAGCTGTTTTTCCTTGACTCTAGAGCACTGCTCAGGCACTTCGATGCATTAAGGCAGCCAGGCTGGGGATCTCTTCCCTGGCATCTCCTTCATGTCTTCATCTCATCAGGGGCAGAATGCCCTTGTCTCTAGAGAAGCCCTAACAGGATTTGTCATCCTCCTTCATGTCTTTCTTTTCAGTGGCACTGGATTCCATTGCAGATGCTGTTAATGTAGTAGCTTGTCTGTCACGCTGGGATCCATCAGATGGTTTTTAGGGCTTCTGTTCTTAGACTGCAAGAAATCCCCTAAGTATAGTGTGCAGTTATTATGAGCCTGCAACTTACATAAATGTAGGACAAAATTAAAGAGCTCCCTAGCTGGTCTGGGGTTGCTTTTGTTGTTGTTATTGTGTTTTCTCTTTTATTTTAATACTTCATCCAAGAAATGTAGGCAGAAACAGGGAAAGCAGAGAAGAAGCTGAGAACTTCCAAGTCTTTGTGAATAGCCCTGAGTCACTAAGGTGGTATCCAACTTCCTGATCACTCTTTGCTAGCTGACATGCATCATAAGTGATTGTAATCAGGCCCTGCTACACAATGAAAAGATAGTTTAAGAACTAGAACTTATTTCCTGCCACCTCTAGATTATTATCTGAGGTATGCCCTGAAACTTAGCAGACAGGTTTTTAATCCCATCTTATGTTTGGTTGTTTTTAATGCTTGTTATCAGTGCCTTGAAATTCCATGAAATAAAATCTGACTGGGGGCTGCAGTGCTTCCTTGGTAACATTCTCCTGTTATTCTTTTTGTACAGAATGACAGAACATTAGGGCTTGGAAGTGACCTCCAGAGATCATCCGGCTCAACCCCTCTGCCAGAGCAGGAGCACCCAGGCCAGGTCGCACAGGAACACATCCAGGTGAGCTTGGAAAGTCTCCAGAGAAGGAGACTCCACAGCCTCTCTGGGCCTCTGCCTTCTCTTCCTTTTGCTGGTTTCTTTAAACCATCCTTCCTTCCATCCTTCCTCATGTCTCTCATAATCAGTTACCTGCTCCTGGACTCTGAAGACAGGCTACAGCTAAAATGAGTGCAGTATCCTGACTGTGAATGTCTTACTGCCTTAACCTGGCATTAAGAGCATTTACTTCTGCCCTTTGAAATCAAAATTCTCATTGAACAGATTATTTTAGTAAACCCCTTGCAATGCAGTTATGCCTTTTTCTTGAGTAAAGCAAGCACAATACCCATCTACCTAACTGGCTTCAGTGCTTATGAAGTCCTTTCAAACATTCCTCAGTACTGAGCACTCACAGGTTATGGCAGAGACATAATGGGATGAAGCTCTTCATGAGCATGGGAAACTGTGGCAAGATTGTACTTGTACAGTGCTGGTTCTACAACTGTGTATCAGTGTGTCTGAATAGACTGATGCCTGGAGAGGTTTCCATGTGTTTAAAGAGCATAGGGTTTGTTATTGTATTGGTTTACCTGCTGAAAGTTAGAGGAGACCTCAGCCTGATATATTGATTTCTGTAGCTTTCTGTCGCTGGTACTGGTGCCTGGCAATTAAATGTGGTCACAGCTGTATGCATGGGGTAATGGGAAGGTTCAGTTGCTGCCTGTTCTCCTCCCCAAAACATCTGCTTGATGAAATGGAAATATTGAAGTTGTTACTTCAGGGAGAAGTAAAGAAGAAAATCTTGTACTCACCTGAACCAATGCTTTTAAAGGTCTGCTTTATTTTCATCAAGGTGTAGGCATTTCACTTGGTTACAGGGGCAGGGCAAAGCCACAGGACAGAGCAGTGACCCCTTGCCTCCCAGCCCCTTCCCTCCCAGC
>VWYK01042289.1:0-21012 GCA_013399775.1 Semnornis frantzii | reverse complement strand
AGCACTGTGTTCAGTTCTGGGCCTCATACCACAGGAAGGACATTGAGGGGCTGCAGCAAGTCTAGAGAAGGACAAGGAGGCTTGCGAAGGACCTGGAGCACATGACCTTAGAGAAGCATCTGAGGGAGCTGAAGTTGTTCAGTCTGGAGAAGAGGAGCCTGAGGAGAGACCTCATTACTCTCTACAACTCCCTGAAGGGAGATTGGAGCAAGGAGGGGGCAGTCTCTTCTCTTTGGTGGCAAGTGACAGGACCAGAGGAAACAGTTCCAAGCTGCAAGGGGGGAGGTTCAGGCTGGACAGTAGGAAATATTTCTTCAATGAAAGGGCTCTGAAACATTGGAATGGTCTGCCCAGGGCAGTGGTGGAGTCATTGCCCCTGGAGTTGTTCAAGCAATGTGTGGACCTAGCACTTAGACACATGCTTTAATGTTGACCTTTCAGTACTGGGTCAAAGGTTGATCTGGATGATCTTTGAGGTCTCTTCCAACCAGATATATTTTGTGATTCCATGAGTAAGAATTCTCTAATGCTAAGCCTAAAACAAGAGAGCCAGTGCTACCTAATTCCTACACAGATGGTCACAAAGTTGGTGAATGGGTAGGAATTTTTACAACTCCACTATTGGCAATATAGGGAAAGCCTCCTAAGCTCAAGCGCATGCAACACACATCCCTCTAAGCTTAGCCTGTCAGGCAAACCAGGACACATGGGCTAAAAACAAAACAGAAATTGTGGCTCAGTTGCACTCCACGAGTAGCAGAGTAAACAGAACGATTGCCAAGGCTTTTCCTCTGCCCATTTAAGGCATATGCAGCTGGCACCAAGGAACTGTTCTCATGCACTAAAGGCAGCAGATGGAATGAATTACATATTTCAACAGCCCTTGACATCACATCAAACACCCTGGCTTTTAGTTTTAGAAGAGTGACTCTTGGGACTCTCTTTTTTCCCCTCCCAGCTTCCACCATCTAAGTCAGGCATACCCAGTTATTTCCTTCTTCACAGGACAATACAGCCATGCCATATGCGGCAGGTTTGCAAGTCTTGCATAGTAAAATGGTGCAACAGTAGCAGAAGAAAAATGTTCTGGTGGAGGCTTGGCAGCTAGGACACTCCTCACTGAGTGGTGGGCTAGAGGTAAGCTCAAAACCAAGGTGTGTCTACAAAATAAAAGCATTTCACATCTCATGTAGCAGTGTGACTACGTTGATCAGATCCATTTAAGAAACATTACCAATTGTTTATTTATTCCTTCCAATTCATAATTACAGTTACCCTCAGCAAATGGATCACCTGAGCAGGTGGGGACACTTCCGCCAAACGAAGCTGATCACAGAAATGGGCTGGGTGCAGTGCCTGGTACAGCTGAACATGCCCTACATTGCACCACATTCATCCAGGAAAAAACAGGAAGCTAAATCTCTTTTTGGGCATCAAATTCCTCTGCATGCCTTGCCCTTGTAATACCTGCACAGGCAATGCTAAGAGTAGGCTGGACAGCAAGCCTGCTCCAGAACCTGATTTCCATTGTTTGCTTGCTTGCCACCGCTGAAGTGGTGTCATCAGACTGGAAGAGTCACTGGTACTAAACACTCTGTGCATCTGCCTTAACGATCTCCCTCTGTGCCCTTCCCTCCTTTTTCCCAGTCCTCCAAAATTACTTCTGCAAGATTCAGAGACCAGGTGGACACTACTTCAAGATAGAGTGGAAACCTCAGCATGGAGACAACTTCCATGCCTATGAAGTTTAGCTCTCTGCTCCGTTTCTTGCAGAAGGAACAGCTGTGAAAGACAAGATCTTTCTGACAAAGATTAACTACTTCAATTCATCGCAGTTGTCCAGTGTCCTAATCTCTCAATTCCCTTAGATCAGCTACTTGAAATGAAGACACTAAAAGCACCAAAAAAAAAAACCAAAACCCAAACAACCCACCACCCACCAAACCCCCAAGCCCAGCAGCCTTTTAACAAAAGGTGCAGAGAAAATGTATGGTTAAGTAAACAGAGTAAAGCATCAACTGAGCCTGGAAAACCAGGCAGGAATTAGTGAGATGTAGGCAAAAATACATTAGAACTGGAACAAGACAACAGGGTGAGATGGAGTTCCCAAGCTGTTTATTCAAAGCAACTTAAGTGTTGTACTTATTTGTCATCATCATTGCATCAAAACAACCTGCTGCCAGCCTTTGTGCTGAGCACCATGTTCATCTAATCTAGTTGCTAATTTCTGTGTAGTTCATAACAGGAGATGCAGTTTAAGATGTAATTGAAATAGAAATCTCAACTGCCACACACAGCCTTCAATTTAAATGGTGGATGTGGCAGCGTCTCCTGTTCCTTTTCCAGGAGTCAAGCACAGATAGACTTTGTTTTCTTCCTTTGCCATTGATCAACTAAATCACCAGCTGTTTATGCAGAACTGCTGGCAACCTTGCAACTGTCATCTGTCTTCCTGAGCACCGTGAACTTGATTCACCCATTTGTTTAAGAGCACAACAAGCTAACAATGTGAATGTTTTCATTAGTAGTACACAAAAAGGCTCAAGGAACAGCCTCTACTCCTGCCAAGCTTCGGCTGCAGAAAATTCCAACTGCTGAAGAACTACAGCTGCAAGGTCTGCAAGCTGAAGGGAGCCTGAATCTAGGTGAGAGTCTTTAACTGCTACAAACTAAATCTTTCAGCTTGCTCATTAGCTCAAGTCATACTGGGTAAGGTCCTACAACCAGGATTATGGCATCCTGGGGTGCAACAAGAAGAGTGTGGCCGGCAGGTCAAGGAAGGCTCTAGTTCCCTCTGCTCTGCCCTGCCGAGGCATCCCCTGGAATACTGTGTCCAGTTCTAGGCTTCCCAGTTCAGGAGAGACAGGGAACACGAAGAAGACTATAGGACTGGAATGTCCCTCCTATGCAGAAAGTCTGAGGAACTTTATGCTTTTTAGTTGGAGAAGATTGAGGGGGGATCCGATCAATGCTTACCAATACTTAGAGAGTGGGTGTCAGGAGGATGGGGTCAGTCTTTTGTCAGTGGTGCCCAGTGACAGGACAAGTGGTAACAGGCGCAAAGTTTAATATAGGAAGTTCAATTTGAACATAAGGAGGAACTTCTTTCCTGTGAGGGTGGTGAAGCACCAGATCAGGTTGCCCAGAGAGGTGGTGCAGTCCCCTTCTTTGGAGTCGTTGAAGACTCATCTGTGCACCATCCTGGGCAACCTGCTCCGGGTGACCCTGCTCTGGCAGGGAGGGTTGGACTTGACGTCCAGAGGTCCCTTCCAACCCTGGTCATAGGCAAGCTTCGAAGTTCTTACCAGGTCTGTATAGGTGTACAAACAAGCAAACAGTGAAATTGTACACTTCTTCAGGGGTACATGCTGCACAGAATGCCACACGGCATGGTAGGGCTTGAAAGAACCTCAGGTTTTTCATTCCTTACTAACGAAATACTTCTTCAGCATCTTTTTGTTATCCACATGTGAGTTTTAAGAGCAAGGGCCACCATTACAAATTAACTGCAATTATCCAGAGCTGCTGAGCTACATGTCTGTCACTGTCAGTTGTACAAAGCATTCAGTCTCATAGCTTAAAATATTGCCACTAACCCAGGATTACAAACAATAGTGTCAGAATTCAGCAAAACACAAGTTAAACATCACAGACTGACTGAGGTTGGAATGGATCTCCATCATCATCTACTCCAAAGCCCCTGCTATGGGCAGGGATGCCTCTCAATTATACTTGGATGTCCAATGCATTACCCAATCTGGTTTTAAACACCTCCAGGGAGGGGGCATCAATAACTACTCTGGAAAACCTATTCCAGAGTCTCAGCACCCTTGTACTGAAGAACTCCTTACTAAGGTCCAGTCTAAATCTGCTCTCCCTCAGATTATATCCATTCCTCCTTGTCCTATCTCTAGACACCCTTAGGAAAAATCCCTTTCCAGCCTTTCTGCAGGATTCTTTCAGGTATTGGAAGGCAGCTCTAAGGTTCCCTCCCATGCCCCAAGTCTTCTCTAGGCTGAACAACCCCAATTCCCTCAGCCTATCCTCATAGCAGAGGTGCTCCAGCCCTTGGATCATCTTTGTGGCCCTCCTCTGGACCCGCTCCAGCAGTTCTCCGTCCCTCTTATGCTGGCAACAGCAGAACTGGATGCCGTATTTGAGGTGGGGGCTCAGCAGAACAAAGAGGCAGAATCCTCTCTCTTGCTCTGCTGACCACACTCCTCTTGATGCAGCCCAACACATGGTTGCCCCCTGGACTTCATGAGGGCACTGTTGGCTCATAGTGAACTTCTCATTCACCAACACTCACAAGTGTTTTTCTTCAAGGACTATTCTTAACCCACTCTGGGACTGACCCAACCAGGTGCAGGACCTTGCTCTTGGACTTGTTGAACTTTATGCAGTTTGCACTGGTCCATTTGCCAAGACTCAAGTTCTCAAGCATCAACCCACACAGACCAATGTACCCACAGACAACTTGTATATTCTCATTTTTTATACTTATGACAAGCACATAGCAGCTATTTAATGTCCCTCATCCTTCCTCTTTCATAGCTAAAGCTCTGATCCTAAATGAATAGTCCACAAAATTTACTCCATCCTTTCCTTTTTCCTAGTTGAAAATATAAGATTCGGTGTTACAAAGGAGTCACTTTCCCATTTTATCATGTCTTGACATCCACACTATTGTTCAGGAAGTTTAGGTAAACAGAAAAAAACCTGCTATAAAAGCTATTTAAGAGTTGGGCAGTTCGCAGTCATGGTCTAGCAGAGCCAAGCATGCCTGCTGATTCTTTATGTACCATACACATGCTGATATGCAATGGCCTGTGACACTGGCATCACATTTACTGCCTCCCCATAAGAATATTAATTTCCTTTTTGAATTGCACATCAACTTAGTAAACTAAGTCACCTTGGAAATATTGTCTGCCACCTCCCATTACCTTTTAGTAACAGTCCATTCTCAGGTCATTCACTTTGAAACTTTTAACTTGGCATATGCTGCTACAGATAATCACAGAATTGCAAAATGTTAGGGGTTGGAAGAGACCTCAAAAGATCATCCAGTCCGAGCCCCCACACAAATTGTGTCCATGAGAATTTTTAATGTCTCCAGAGAAGGAGACTCTGCAACTTCTTTGGAAGGTCTGCTCCAGGGTTCTGTCACCCTCACAATGAAAACTTTCTCCTTATGTTCATGTGCGCCCCAGTTTGGACACATTGTCCCTTGTCCTGTCACTGGACATCACTCATCAGAGCTTGGCTCTGTCCTCTTGGCACTCACCCTTTACTCCTCCAAACTGAAGAGCCCCAGCTCCCTCAGCCTTTCCTCAAAAGTGAGATGCTCCACTGCCTTCAACACCTTTGTCATTCTGTGCTGAACTCTTTCAAGTAGCTTCCTGAGGTCCTTCTTGAACTGAGGGGCCCAGAACTGGACATATTATTCCAGATGTGGCCTCACCAGGGCAGAGTAGAAGGTAACAAGAATCTCTCTTAACCTACTAATCACACCCCTTGAAATACATCCTTGGATGCTACTGGCCTTCTTGGCCACAAGGACACATTCCTGGTTCATCTGCTAGTTTCTGTCAGATCCTATCTGGCAACCAGTTTTGCTCCATCCAAATGAAAGATCAAAGTTCATTCACATCTCACATTCTCATACGAGACCCTCATTAGCAATAGCTTTACATGCACAGCCAGATCACAATAGAAAGGCATGGAATGACAGGTGAGTGCTGATGGCTCTGAACTGGAAGAAGCGCAATTGAGAGTAGACATTAGGAAGAAATTCTTACCCATGAGGGTGGTGAGGTACTGGAACATGTTGCCTCAGGAAGCTTAGCAATGTTGGAAGCCAGGCTGGAAGGGGCCTTGAGCAAACCTGGTGTAGTAGGAGGTGTCCCTGCCCATGGCAGGGGGTTGGAACTAAGATGATCTTTAAGGTCCCTTCCAACCCAAACCAGTCTGATTCTATGATTAGCCGGTTGGATTAAATTGAACAGCCACTACGTACACACTAAGTTAAAAATCCTCCTATTTTATGGACATGTCACAAATGTTCTGACTGTACCAGATCTGCAGTAAGGTATTTTATAGCTGACTCTATCAGTCTCAGAGGTAACATGGATGCAGAAGAGAGAACACATATGCACCAAGAGTCCAGCACATGATACCTATGTTTTGAAAGCCGATTGTTCTGATGTGCTCTGACAGAAGCTGCATCTGAGCTGTATCCTTTTCAAAGGCTCTTCTACTGTGTGAAAGTCAGCAGGTGTGGTAACGCAACAGCATTTGGAAAGCCCAAATTTGCAGGCATAGACCATTATTCTCTCCCACTCTGACACAAGTGCACAATAGTCATTAAGTAGAGCCTCCTGTAAGCTCAGTTTGTAGAAGAAGGGATGGGAAGAGCAAGGAAAGACAGCAAGGGAGTGGCAGGTATACATCATTCTGTCTGTAAATTAAACTAGGAAGGCAGCATATGCCAGTGCCAGCAACCTGTCACGAACTACATGATGGAAAACAGACAACAGTGGGGAAGGATGACATTTTAAAGACACTTTAAAGACATTTTCAAAGATAATTTACAGTTGCAGTAGTGATTCACAGCACTGAGAAATTATTCCTGTCGAATGACCAATTGGTGGTGAACACCAGATGATGAAATGAAGCTGTTTGACAAAACCTCTCAGCATGATCACAAACAAAAACACACCATCAGTGACATCCACAACAGCCAGAGTCAGCATATGCACAAGGGAGCTAGGACAATCCTTCAAAATATTCTCAAGACTGAGGTCAAGTGACAAGTGCTTTCATCCCAGGTTAGAACAAATCCTTGTAATTACTAGCTGGTACTTCTTTTGTTGCAGGACTTGCAGATATTCATAAATTCATAGAATGATTTGGGTTGGAAGGAACTTTAAACATCATCTAGTTCCAATTCTCCTGCCTGGGCAGAGACACCTTCTGCTAGACCAGTTCGCTCAAGGCCTCATCCAGCCTGGCCTCAAGCACCTCCAAGGTTTATTAATATTAATACACAGCTATAAACCAAATCAGCTTCTTACCAAAGGAAACAATCTATCCTAACCACAGCTAGCACTTCAGTATGAACCCACAGAAATAGTCTACTTAGATCCTAAAGAAAAATAGTTCTTAAGGAAGAGAAAGGATTTTTGTTGTTTTAACTACAAGATTCTTTTTAAAGATCTACTATTACAGTTTTGATCAAATTCACCCACTCCCAAATACTGCAACATGAATCCAATCACTTGCTTTGCAAGTTTAGAATCCAAAGACAATACAGAAGTTTTAATAGCTATTGAGACAATGTTCACGGATTCATAGAATGGTTTAGGTTGGAAGGAACCTTAAGCAATATCCACTTCCAACTCACCTGCTGTGAGCAAGAACACCTTCCACTAAAGCAGCTTGCTTAAGGCTTCATCCAACCTGGCCTTCGACACCTCCATGGAGGGGGCATCCACAACCTCCCTGGGCAATCTGTTCCAGTGTCTCATCACCCTCACTGGAAAGAATTTCTTCCAAACCTCCAGTCTAAATCTGCCCTCCTCAAGCTTCAATCCATTCTCACTTGTCCTATCACTACAAGTCCTTGTAAAGAGTCCCTCGCCAGATATCAACGTCTGACATTTTTAACCGAAGCTGCTGCAGCCAAGGTCTGCTGAGAAGTGATGATATGGCTGGATTTCATGTTATTATGCAGCTTGATATATAATTCATGAGATTGAGTTACAGACCTAATTAGAACCATGACATGAAAAGCTTTTGAGTCCACAATCTGGATTCTCCCTGACATGAAAGACTTGACACGCAAATAAATTTTCGGTTCCTGAGACCAAAGATATAAATGACCTTTTACATCTCTCTGTAAAAAAATGTCATGTTGGAGATGCATCACTTGCCTTGCTGGCAGTTTGGGAAACACCAGGAGAAGTATCCAATTTGATATAATAGAAGACCTTCAGAAACGTGAAGTATTTACCTCTCCCATCCTTTTCCATAAGCTTGTAAAACATCCATTCCATACACCTGTCCAGTCAGAAACGCAAAACAGGCTTTGTAGTTCTCTGCCAGGTTAACATTGTTGGAGCTTCAACAAGCTCCGGAAGGGGTCTCATTCACACCACTAAGCAATGCCACATGACAGCTACACAGCCTTAAGTACCTTTGGACACCAGCTGTGTGGTGTTTGGGCTTCCCAAGCTGAATTGATAACTGAACTAATTTTTGGACATCATTATTTAGCTGTTTTGGCTGGAAGAACTGCCTCAGCTAAATGAGTAGCAACAGACCCAGACACCAGCAGAAGGGAGCTGCCATTCAATTAATGATAATGACTAGCAGTGGTCAATAAGTGTACCTGGGAAAGCATTAGGAGCACATCCTATTAGGAGACCATTTGGTCCAGTGAATTAATTTACTAATTATTTCCTTCTTGGGGCACAGACCAAAGCCAGCTTGTTATAGGCACCAACTGCAGTCAGTTTGGTGGCACGAGCCTGACCTATTTGCCTTCCTGAAGGCTTTGTTGTTTACTCAGGATTGATTCTGAGAGACCAGTTTCCCACACTCGCCTGCTTCCTTGCTTGTTTACCTGTCCATCAAGATGATCAGGCCTGCCAAATATTATTCTGAGGAAGATTACTGATGACAACTGATCACTTTTTTTTCTGAGTTTAGGTTAATTAATGCTCATCTCCTCATGCAGAAACTGGATTATTTAATTTCTCCAACAATTATTTAAATCCTGCAGTCAAATAATAGGTATTCTTATGAGACCAAGCCTCAGATAGACAAAATAGAAGTTATTACTGGATATATTTTAAATATTCCTTCTTTGCCTGGCAGACCATGTTTAAGAAACATTTTCTTCAGTTTACAAAATAAACCACCACTGCTAATTAGCTGTCAAGACGGATGAAAGCATTTAAAAACAGTTTAAAGTTATATGGAAGCCTTACAGCACACACACACAAATCACTATTCCTAGCCAGTATTGATCTGATCCTGGTAAAACCAAAGGCTAAACCCAATGTAAGCAAGGCTTCCAAGTCCAGGAGAACATCGGAAGAGGCATACAAAAAACTGAAAGCTTTGCAGACTCAACATCATTGAGAAGTAAAACAGCATGGAGCAAGAGAAGTCGTTAGTAATACACAGCCAACAGTTTGCAGTCAGCTGTCTTTCTGTGAGGGCAATACTGAAGGAGACAGGAAGGAAGAGGTCAGGATATGCTAGTTTCCAAAATTAATAATTTATTAACAACATCACTTGACAGAGCCATTATGAAAAATCCTTAGAAGCAGAGTCATGCCTTAGTATCAAAGCATCCTCACTTATGCAGCAGCAGCTCCATGTCCCTATTTTGCTACCAAAGCTTCCACCAGAGGCCCATTTTGTGCCTATAGTACTCAAATGAGCATCTTGCTGATTCCAAGAGGGTGAACAACATACTGTAGCACAAAGCTTGGTGTTTTTGTATTAAAACCTTCTTTCTGCTTATAGCAACAAGCAATGCACAAAGAGTGCACTGTTCCTGGGTTCATCAAGCTGGTGCCATACTAAGCACCGGTACAACAACTCTGTCTTGCTCGAGCATGGCTGTGCATAAAAAGCACCTATGCAATGATCAGTTTAGTATTAACCACGTGAAGTTACCTGCTCCCTATTCCCTAGGTAACATTCCAGGCTGTCTTCACCCCTTAGAAAGCAGAAAAATTGAAGAGAGATGATGGCAGAAATACTATTGCAGTGGTCTGTAGGATGTTGCTAAGATGGAAAGACCTGGACTTGAGGGATAGGAAGGGAAAGAAGCAGGAAAAGAAGAGAGAGAAAGCAAGGACAGGATTATAAAAGCAAAGGAAGGGATATTACCAGGATCCGAGTCATAGAATTACACAGTAATGGTCCCAAAGTTCCTGGTGCCAGGCGCACACTTCAAAAAAGACAGGCCCTCAGGGACAGCGGCGGAAACGGAACGGTGCGGCCGCTGCAAAGCTGGCAGAGCAGCGCGAGCAGAGGAAAGCGTCCAGGCTGCACAGGCAGCGCCAGGCAAAGCGGCGGTGGGAGCCAGAGACGGACGGTGCGGAACCGGCAGGTGGTGCTAAGTAGAGGGCGCGGGGCCGGGGCTGTGGTGTGGGCCGTGCCGCGCGCAGCCATCGAGCACGCGGCCCACACGTGCCGGTCCGGTTGCCGCTCCCCCATTATCCCCTGTGGCGCAAGCGTGCGGTGCGCACACTGGCCGTGCGGTGGCGCTGTTGCGATGCCTTTAAGCCCTGCGGTCAGGCCGTGACACACCCAGTTGGAGGCAGCAAAGCGGCTTGGAGGTCACACCTGGCTCCTTCATTATCAGCTAGAACCAAGATCCCCGGAATTGATTGAGCGAGGAATCCTCCCTGGGAATTACCAGCTGGCATCAGTCCCTGCTTCAGAATTCACCTTGGGCATTCCCAAATGACCTCGCTCAAGATTCTTTCTGCTCTACATTTATTCAACCAGTTGAATCCCAAAGCACTTAACACAGCAGAAGCAGAATATGCTCCCTTACACGTGCTTCAATGATGTTATGCTGGACTGCATAAACACTTCTGCGTGTCACTGGATCAGTGGTTTGCATTTGTGATCACTTCGTGGTAACAGTTCCTTCAATATACGGCAGCACCCCAGCAAGGTCTGGAGATCAGGGCTTCAGAAGAAGAGCTGAGGGAACTCAGGTTGTTCAGCCTGGAGAAAAGGAGGGTCAGGGGAGACCTCCTCGCTCCCTACAACTTCCTGAAAGGAGGTTGGGGTCAGTTGAGGGTTGGTCTGTTCTCCCTAGTAACAAGTGATAGGATTGGAGGAAATGGCCTCAATTTGCTGAAATATTCTCAATCCTCAAATGCTGAAACAGGCTGCACAGAGAGACTGTAGGCAGTCAGAAATCAGGTTGAACATCCACCAGTGTCTCCTTGAATTATCTAGAACTTTGTATCAGTACATCCAAGTTTTCTTCAATGTGATGCTTCACATTTCCTGCCATCAAAATTCCTAACTGAATTATGAGAATTGTCTGGAGATTTACTTGAGGAGATGGAATAGTTTGGAAAGCAAATAACTAGATGGAAAAACATGTTTGAGAGGAGCAGTGGAAAATGGAGCAGAGGAAAGATCAATTACATTTGTGTTTTCACTGCACCCTTATTAGGTATCCCTTGGCTATTCCCAGGTGGTCTTGCAGCTCACAAAACCAACCATATCCTGGTCTGCATCAAAACACCAGCAGGATGAAGGAGGTGATTCTTCCACTCTACTCTGCTCTTGTGAAAGCCCACCTGGAACACTGCATTCAGTTCTGGCACCTCAGTGTAAGGGGACATGGAGCTGCTGGAGCAGGCCCAGAGGAGGCCACAAAGATGATCAGAGGTCTGGAGAACCTCCCTAAGGGGGACAGGCTGAGAGAGTTGGGGCTGTTCACCTGGAGAAGGCTCTGAGGAAACCTTAGAGCAGCCTTCCACTACCTGAGTGGGACCTACAAGAAAGCTAGGAAGGGACTTTTTTTACAAGGGCTTATAGTGATAGGATGAGAGGGAATGGATTGAAGCTTGAGCAGGGCAGATTTAAAATGGAGATTAGGAAGAAATTCTTGACAGAGTGGTAAGGCACTGGAATAGGTTGCCCAGAGAGGTTGTGGATGCCTCCTTCATGAAGGTGTTGAAGGCCAGGTTGGATGAGGCCTTGAGCAAACTGCTCTAGTAGGAGGTGTCCTGGCCCATGGCAGGGGGATTTGAACTAGATGATACTTAATGTCCCTTCCAACTCAAACCATTCTGTGAATCTGTGAATCTTGTACATGCAACATATGAAAGTATCTCAGAGAGAAAAATGAATTTAATCATAGTTCCAAACATTTTATAAATTCAGTCAACCCTCCCACTACTGGGTTAATTCCCAAGTCTGTTTTTATCTTCTGCTCTTATTTGTGCTTATTTTCGTCTTATTGCATATTCTGTTACTCCTTGTAACTTCCGTTAATCCTATCTCACTAGGCCGCAATAATAAAGCAAATTACCTAGGGGATGAGAGGAGTGTATCCCTCAGTATCACACATAAAGATGAACACTAAACATTTCAGGGCCTACAGCAACTCATTTCTGTTCACAGAAAAAAAAAGCAAACTTTGAAGATTTCACCAATTCTGGCTCACTAGGGACATTGAGCCAAGGAAAGGCACACGTGCATCATCAACTTCTCAGCCCTGGAGCTACAGCCCTCCTGAACAGAGATGTAACTGTCTTAGTGTAATGTCTGAGGGTAAGCACAGCTCTTCCGATGAGCTTCACTTCTAAGACAGGCCAAGAGATCCAGTCTGAACCCACGGGTCCACATTTAGTGTTATGCACAGATCCAGCACGCTAAGCACATTCCCAAGCCACATTCCTCATGACACCAAGGTTGTCACTACAAGCTCCTGCTATGAAAAGGAGAGGGAGCAAGCTGTAACCTATATGGCTTACACACACAGTGTACAGACCCAGGTTCCTTCCAGAGAGCCATATCGAATTAGAGTATCTCCACTATGGAGTGAAACCATCTCAGATCTTTTTCAGTATTGCTCAGCACTGACGGTCTTCAGAAAAGGCATACAAACACTTGTGCAAACAACTGGAGAAGACTAAGAGGTGCATTTTCTTATTTCACAGGGAGGATTAACCAGGTAGTAAGAGAAATCAGCTTTCCATGGAAGCAGCTCTCACAACCAGCACATCCAAAGACAGCACCACAAGCACATACTAACTCTGAAGGCTGGTTGTGTTGCATGTGAAACTGCTGTAGTAAAACATCACAGAGACAACTCCTTCTCCTCTTTTGCTTTCAGATCCAAAGAAAGTCTTACACAGATTCACAGACTGCACAGGGTTGGAAAGGATCCTCCAAGGTTATCTTGCCAAACCTCCCTGCACTGGGCAGGGACACCTCTAACTAGATCAGGTTGCCCAGGGCCTCATCAAGTCTGATCTTGAATGTTTCCAGGGATGGGGCCTCACCCACATCCCTTGGCATCCTATTCCAGTCTCCCACCACCCTCATTGTTGTCGTGGTAGGCCTAGGCAAGCCAAATTGGGTTTATACCTTTCCTGGCTTGCCCAGACATATTTTTCTGCTTTCCTCCTGCTGTTCTGGGGGAGAGCAACGGCGGGAAAAGGGACAAAGGGCCTGGCGCCACTGAGTCTGGGGTCCCTTGCCTGACCAGACCCTGTGGTAAACAGGGTGCACGGGGCAGCCTTGTGCAGGGCCCGTGTTCTTCCCGAAGAAGGGTGGAGCAGGCCTATGGTTTCACCTAATATGGGCAAATCTTGGCTAACTGCCATTTCATTGGCTGTCCTGTGTCCAAAGGCCCATTGGTCTCGGGCTGCATTGGATAAAAGGGAGGTCAGCAGAGAGCACGCTGCCTTTTGCCTTTGCCTTTTGCCCTTTGCCATTACACGGTGTGCCGTGCCCGTGCCTGTGATACCGCCATGCCTACACGCATTTGACCTGCACCGCCAGCGTGACTGGAAGACGTCCTGCCTGTACCTGAAAGCCTTCTGCCCAGACGGAAGCCCTGGAGAGAATATCATCCAGAGAACCAGGAACAGGTCAGAGATCGTCTGCCTCCTTCCCCAGAAGCCCAGGGGAGACTCTAAAGCCGCTGACGGCTACCGACAGTAACCCCGCCTTGGGTACTGTCAGATAATAATTTTGTGGGTAAATGCCAAAGCCTCTTGTAATTATTAATTGCCTTCTGCCCTAAGCAGAAAGTTGCTCCTTTGTGTCCTATGCTTACCTAGTGAGCAAGCAGTATACTGACCGCAAACCCTTCTCTTCCAGTTTTATATCGAGTTTAATTAATGTTATATATTAATAACTATTTCCAGATCCTGTTATAACCTGTACATAGTTTCCTAATGTTGCAAGAACCTGTTAATATTATTATTAAATGGTGATGGGGGTGATGCGAGTTCTGAATATTTAATATTAATAAACTGTTAATATTTTTATATATCATCTTGCATTAATTAATTTACCCCATCCCTTTACAATTGTGCAGAAATTCCAGCCGATGTCCAATCTGAATCTCCCCTGCTCCAGTTTCAAACCACTGCCCCTCATCCTACCACCACAAGCCCTTCTAAACAGTCCCTCCCCAGATTTCCCTCTTCAGACATTGAAAAATAGCTCTAAAGTCTCGCTCTCGCCAGAGTTTTCTCTTCTCCAGGCTGAATAGCCCAAATTCTTTCAGTCTGTCTTCATAGCCCTCTGATCACCTTAGTGGCCCTCCTATGGGCCCACTCCAAGTAGCCAGATGCTTCTGGCTTATTCAGAAGCATCTTTTCACCACCTCATTCAGCACCTGGTGGTTTAGGCATTTCCCACTCTCTTCTTAGGCCACAAATCTCTTGAAGTCCTGCCCTGGCCGGATCCCTGAAAGGTCTGTAATGATTATTCAGAGTGGACTCATCAGTGTGGATGTCAAAAGCTATACAGAAAAATCCATAGAAAGAGAGCTGGGTTGATTTGTTTTCTAAAAGACTCACAGGCACACCAGATATTTCTAAATTCAGAAGCAATGTACCCATCTTCTTCATCCTCACCAAGAGGTGAGGATGCCTACTTCTGTGATAACCATGAATGTAGCACAAAGCCTCATAAAATCTTGTCCTACTTCCCCAGGATGAGTAGCTGTGACGGTTTGGGAGTTCCCCACCCCCCCACACTTTAAAATGACCCAGGCTAGACTCTCAGCAGGCTGGAAGTTAAGAGATGAAGCTATATTTACAGCTCAGCACAATGTACAAGCAAATATATACACCATATACAGGAATATTTACAGAAATATACAAGTTTAAGGTAATACAGCCACACAACTCCCCTCCCAGAAATCAGAGACCCCAGGAGGGGCTCCCAACCACCCTTCCACCTTCTCCCCACTCCCACACCTTACCCCAAGGTTTGGCTTACGCGCGAGAAGGATCAGCTGGGGAGGATTAGAAGAAAAGTGGTTAGTGAAGTTATTCAACAGAGAGGAGAAGCCAGAGCTGCTAGCCCAAGACCCAAGCAGCAAGCAAGCCAGTCGCGTGACCCAGACTGCCAGCTCCAGAGACTCTTATCTTCTTTGTTTTGGTTTTCTTATACCTAAACATCACAGCAAGCCTATGAGTGAAGTAGACATCACCATGGTTTTACCTTCACAGCCTACAGTATAATTTTTTTTCTCTATTAAAAATATTCCAATTAGCTCAAACCAGCACAGTAGCCATACTCCCTCTTAACCAGATGAAGCCTGTGAGCTTCACTCTGTGTATCTGCCACACAGGACCACTTAGACAAGATATAAATGTTTCTCCTCTACCAGCTCTGCTTCTACACTATGGTATCCATACATTTAAAATAATACTTCTTGCCCTCAGGCACAGAGCTGCACCCGAGCCACTCACTAATGCCCGTGTTCGCTGGAGGATAGGATTAAAGTTCCACCTCTGGGCACCTTGCTGCCAAGAAGGTGTTTATCTTGCATTTTATTGGAGATGGTGTGGCTAGGCAACAACAGATGTGCAATCAGGTGCATGCATGGAACTTATATCCAGAACCCTTCTGGAGTTCTCAGCACAGAAAGGACATGGAAATGTTGGAGCAGGTCCAGAGGAAGACACAGAGGTGATCTGAAGGCTGGAGCATCTTTGCTCTGAAGACAGGCTAAGAGAGTTAGGGCTGTTCATCCTGGAGAAGTGAAGGCTCCAGGGACAAGTGGATTACAGGAGAGGAGAGAGACTTTTTACAAAGGCATGGAGTGACAGAATGAGAGATTCTGGGCCCTCCAGTTCAAGAGGGACATAGAACTGCTTGAGAGTGTCCAGCACAGAGCCACAAAGATGATTAAGGGCATGGAACATCTCTCTTATGAGGAAAGACTGAGGGAGCTGGGCCTTGTTAGCTTGGAGAAAAGGAGACTGAGGTGTGACCTCAGCAATGTTTATAAATCTGGAAACGGTGAGTGCCAGGAGGATGGAGGCAGGCTCTGCTTAGTGATGCCTAATGACAGGACGGGGCAATGGGTGGAAGTTGAGGAATAGGAAGTTTCATTTAAACATCAGGAGGGTTTTTTTTCCCTGTGAGGGTGACAGAACACTGGAACAGGCTTCCCAGGGGGGTTGTGGAGTCTCCCTCTCTGGAGATATTCAAGACCCTCCTGGATGCATTCCTCTGTGATTTGATATAGGTGATCCTGCTCTGGCAGGGCAGTTGGACTGGATGATCTTTCAAGGCCCCTTCCAGCCCCTGACATTCTGTGATAATGGCTTCAAACTTGAGGAAACTCAATTTGGATTAGATGCTATAAAGAAATGCTTCCCATGAGATTGGTGAGGCACTGAAACAGGTTGCCCAGAGAAGCTGTGGAGGCTCCAAGCCTGGAAGTGTTCAAAGTGAGGTTGGATGGGGCCTTGACCAACCTGGTCTAGTAGAAAGTGTCCCTGCCCATGGCAAGAGGTTTGGAACTGGAAGATCTTGAAGGTCCCTTCTAACCCAGACCACTTTATGATTCTATGATTTCTTCACTGTCTGCAACAGATTTTGCAATTTTTGATGTGAAAGATGAAAACAAACCAACACTTATGTTCAGCTAAGTGAATAAATGTTTTGTTAGTTCAACAAAGCATGGTATTGGTGGAATATTGGATGGAATTGTGCCCATCTGTTTGTAACATTGCCAAGAGAAGCTGCACTTTTTAAGGTACCTGGTATTTTTGGTAACAGCTAAATGGAAAGTAGACTGGGCATGGAAATCTTCAGTTCTTTAGAGTGTGTGCTTGTCATTCTGCCATCTTGTGACGAGAAAATGCAAGGAGAAATGGGCTAACCTCAACCACCTGAAGATATATATTAAGGTTTGCAGAAGTAAATCAAAGACACAAGAAAAGCTTTTCTGAGTGAAGAATGCCAGAGCAAAATTAAAAGAGATATTGACAAGAATAATCAACACCGTAGAAATGAAGAGTAGCTGCTCCATAATAGGTGCTATACGAAATCGGGTTCCGTATCAAGAGAACATAATTCATGTTTCTGCAGGTAGCTATCATCTATTCAGATCTTATTAAAATAAACCATTTCAGACCGCATTCCCGGTCAGGCTCAAAAGGAGGTGGGGACGCCACAGGAAGATAAATGATGGATCTGCAAAAATGTTATTAATATGTTACTGAAGATAGCAGCCCTGTATTTAGGTAACATTTCGCTGCAGTGTTCTTTTCAGAAATACCTCTGTGGCCCATGAAGAAGTCATTAATTAGTGGGTGAGGCAACATGATCTGAGTCTGGGTTTCTCCCTGGTCCTTGCAGAGCTGTCAATGCCCAGCGCTGAGGCTGCCCCTGAATGTCCCTGGCTGGGGTGGTGGGAAGGCTGTGGCTGAGAAGCTGCCCTCACTGCTCCCTGACACTGTGCAAGGCATTTGGAAATATCCAGCCGCTTTTGTTTTTTTGACAGTGGGAGAACAGCTTCCTTTCTGTTCCCAAAACACAAAAGCAAAAGAAGCAAGGTTAGTGACAGCGATGGCTTCAAAGCATGCTGCAATCTCATCCACCAGGCTGAAAGGAATGGGAATGAAGAAATAGAGTAGGAAAATACAGCAGCAAGGTACAGAGCAGGCTAGAGAATAAAATGAAGCTTGAATAGCCTGAAAACATAGAGCTTCACAGCTTCCCAAGCAGAAAGATGTACTTGCAATCGATTTGTTTTGTTGTTTTTTCGTTTAATTTTCTGCTCTCTTGATAACTAGAAGACTCAATCCATCTTATTTTTGCCTAGCTATGAAAACCTAGAACTGTACTTCAGTTTCTTTTTGCAGTCCACATTGTATCTGAAATAGAAAATTATGTATCTCACAATAAAAATCCCCACATATTTATGTTTGCACTTATGGGGCCTGTGCCAGGCGTGCCATGCTTGTACTGTGCCCGTGAAAGCCTTCAGCCAATTTCACAAAGAATGGCTGTAGCTGACTTTGGAGGACTGGTAGTAATGAGGGTGGAGGAATCAGGTCCTCATAGATTCACAAAGCCACAGAATCATTTTGATTGGAAAAGCCCTTTAGAATCATCCAGTCCATTCATCCTTTAGCTCTACCAAGGATGGTGCTAAACCATGTCCCTCAGCACCACGTTTCTGCCTCTTTGAAACACCTCCAGAGACAGGGATTCAACTACCTCCCTGGGCAGCCTGTTCCAGTCTTTGACAACCCTTTCAGGGAAGAAGGTTCTTCTAATATCCAACCTAAACCTCCCCTGGTGCAAACTGAGGCCATTTCCTCTCATACTGTCACTTGTTACTAGGGAGAAGAGACCAATCTCTACCTGGATCCAACCTCCTTTCTGGGAGTTGCAGAGAGCCAGAAGGCCTTCTCTCAGTCTCCTTTTCTCCAGACTAAATGATCCCAGTTCTCTCAGCTGCTTCTCACAGACTTGTTCTCCAGGCCCTTCACCAGCTTCCTTCCCATCTTTGGACCTGTTCCAGCACCTCAATGTCCTTCTTGGAGTGAGGGGCCCAAATCTGAACTCAGTATTTGAAGAGCAGCCTCACCAGTGCCAGGCGCATGGGAATAACCATTTCCCTGCTCTTGCTGGCCACACCATTCCTGATCCAGTCCAGGATGCTGTAGGCCTTCTTGGTCACCTGGGCACATGCCGGCTTATGTTCAGTCAGCTGCTGACCAACACCCCAAGGTCTTTCTCTGCTAGGCAGCTTTTCAGCCACTCCCCTCCAAGCCTGGAGAATTCGTGGGGTTCTTGTGACCCAAGTATGCGACCCAGTACTTGGTCTTGCTGAACCCCATACAACTGGCCTCAGTCCATCAATCCAGGCTGGCGAGATCCCTCTGCAGAGTCTTCCTACCTTTGAGGCAATCAACACTCCCTTCCAACTTAGCATCACCTTCAGACTTTATGAGGGTGCCTCAATCACCTTGTCCAGATCATTGGTTCATAGATTCAAAGAATGGTTTGTGCTGGAAGGGTCTTGGAGGATGATCCAGTTCCAAGCCCAATGCCATGGGCAGGGACACCTCCCACTGGAGTAGCTTGCTCAAGGCCTCATCCAACCTGGCCTTCAACACTTCCAGGGATGGAGCATCCACCACTTCCCTGGACAACCTGTTCCAGTGTCTCACCAACCCTCACTGCAAAGAATTTCTTCCTATTCTCCCACCTAAATCTGCCCTCCTCAAGCTTCAATCCATTTCCTTTCATCCTATCACTACAAGCCCTTGTAAAAAGTCCCTTCCCTGCTCTCTTGTAGGTCCCCTTCAGCTACTGGAAGGCTGCTGTAAGTCCACCCAGCATCCTTCTCTTTTGTCCAGGCTGAACAGCCCCAACTCGCTCAGCCTATCCCCATAGTGGAGGGAGGTTCTCCAGTCCTCTGATCACCTTTGTGGGCCTTCACTAGACTCAGTCCAGCAGCTCCAAGTCCACTGATGAAGATATTAAAGAGAAAGGGCCCCAGCACTGAGCCCTAGAGAACACCATTGGTGACTGCCCATCAACTATATTTAGCTCCATTTCCCAGCACTCTCAGCATGGCTATCAAGCCAAGTTTTTACCCAGTGAAGCCTACACCCACCCAAGCGATGTGGCAGCCAGGAGAACACTGCATGAATTGCTCAGTCCAAATAGAAACCACAGTAGTGAACTGAGTTTAGGCTGCTTCTGCTGCTATGGATTTAATGTTTATTGTAACGCCATTGTCTGCACGCTGATACAAATGGCAGTGGAGGGCTGAACAAGCTGCCTCCTGTGCTAAAGGACAATGGATTAAACGTTACAAGGATTTCATTCTGTGATAGGGTAGATAAACAAATTACAGGTAAAAGCAATCTACACACAGCCGTGTTGAGAGAACCTTTCTGACTAGGTGTCTGGATGTTGTGTGCCTAAGAATCTCTAACCAAATACTGAATTCTAATTGACTTTCACAAGTCAATTCACACTGGATTTCACGAAGGCAGTTGTCAATGCTCTCTGGTTGAACAGCTTATTGAATTAGGAAAAAGTCACTCACTATGCTGAGCAGACTGCATTCTGCAGGTACTGATGAAAGAACTGAAAACCCATCAAATATGATTTAGCAGGGAAAGGACTTATCAAAACTCCATCATAAATAGGAGCAGTCTGCTCTGATCTTACTGCTGTTGTGCTGTGAGATTAGGATGACTTTTATAAAAAAATGAACAAGTGATTTTTTGCTTATTGAACATAAGAAATTCCTTTTTTCCTTTGCAAATGACCTCACAGACTAAACACTGTTTATATATTTCAGAAAGCTGTGGCAGAGCTGTGGTAAGTTCTGTATAAATCACCTCCAAATTGTTTAAATCACCTTCAGCTCATAAGATGGAAAACTCTTTCCATGAGAAGAAGTTTAGCCTGAATTGTCATATTTGGAATATTCTGATGCATTGAATAATACCTGAATATTTGAATGCTTATCTTCCACTTGAGACCTAGCTCCTCTACTAGTGTTTGGGGATATTTGGGCTTGACATCCAGCTCAGCAGCTTGCTGTGCACAATAGCTGGTTCTAAACACCTTAAAGAATGTCAGCTGTGATATTAATTTCTTAATCTTCCAGTCTCCAAAGTTAAATTATTTAAAAAAACAGTATGGGTTTCAGATAAAATATCCCCCTGTACTCAGGACTGCTGAGGCCACACCTTGAGTACTGAGTTCAATTTTGAGGTGCTGGAGTGGGTTCAGAGAGGGGCAACAAGGCTGTTGAAGGGTCTGGAGAACAGGTCTAGTGAGGTGAGGAAACGGGAATTGTTTAATATGGAGTAAAGGAGGCTGAGGAGAGACCTTCTTGCTCTGTAGGACTCCCTGAAAGGAGGTTGTGGTGAGGTGGGCGTGGTTCTCTTTTCCCAGGTAACAAGTGACAGGATGACAAGAAATTACCTCTATTTGCACTAGAGGAGGTTTAGG
>VWYK01042288.1:7518-19969 GCA_013399775.1 Semnornis frantzii | reverse complement strand
AACTGGACACAGCACTCGAGGTCTGACCTAACCAGCACTAAAGGACAGTGGGACATGAAATGTCATTCTGAGATGTGTTTGAAAGGGAATGGGGATCACCAGTGATCTGGAAATACTGGGTGGTCCTTTAAGCATCATTTCACCTCAAGAAACCACTCTAGTTCCTCAGTCAGCCTGCTGTGCTTCCTTATCTTCCTGTGCCAGATGCAAGCTCCAGGTGACCTGGTCCTCTTGGGTGCCATGAGATGATCTATCACTGAGAAAGATCACAAGTTAAGTTTTCCTTGTTTTGTAACACTTCTCTGCTTGTCACCGTGGGGACTGAAGACCCAGGGATGGAAAATGGTGCCACTGATTTTTATCACCGACACAAAAGACTTCTCAGGCCAGAGTGCTTCTCCAGGTGGTATTGATTCCTTTCACAAAGCCTTGCTGCTTTAGCAGAGAGGCTGTTATCTGCACTTCCATCACTCCAGTGGTTACAAGGTGGTGTTTTAAGAGCAAAGCCACCTCTGCAATACCTGCTTGCGCTTGCCTGCTTACATATTGCACTGACAGGCCCCGTGGGGAGGCTTGCATGGATTCTGACCCACTGGAAGGGAGTCACAGTTCACTGCCTCCATGATCTCTAGTTAAAAATAAACTCAGGGCTGGCTGGTGAAGCTTTAAATGAAAAGTTACTGCAGCACAGCCAAGCTAGCCCAGTTCAGTTTAGCATAACTTAACAAATTTAACATAGAATCACAGATTGCATTGACTTGGGAGGGATCTTCAGAGGTCATCTTGTCCAAGACCCCTGTGGTGAGCAGGGATATCCCCAACTAGATCAGGGTGCTCAAGGCCCCATCAAGTTCACCTTGAATGTCTCCAGGGACAGGGCCCCAACCACACCTCTGGGCAAACTGTTCTGGTATTTCACCACTCTTACTGTGCAGGAGTTAGAACATAAGCTGGGACAAGGACAGCCCTACTTGCCCTGGAGCAGATTGTGATGGTGCCAGAGCCAGGGTGCCCCACTTGCCTCATTCCTGTTGGTCTGTGCAGTTGCAGTGCCCTTGCTGAGGTCAAGAGGGCACAACCTGTCAAGAGATGCTGGAAGATCAACTCTGAAGTAAGGGAAGTGAAAAGCTGGAAGAGAGCTGCTGGTTTTATTGGTGGGGGGCAGCAAACCTTCTGTCTAGAGCTCAGGGAGGTATAAGGAGAATGGTTTGCAGTTGCTCCTGTGACTCTTTGGAAGCTCTCCTGGGTCTGGGTAAGGACAACCTGGTCTGGGAGGGCCACATATGCACCATGACTTCAGGAATCTCACCTTAGTGTCTAGTGAGGCAGATGTCATCAGGGTGCCAGGGTCACTTTGGTGCCCATCTCCTGTGCAGCATGGGGCTGCCTCTGAGAGGTCCTCCAGTTAATCATAGAATGGTTTGGATTGAAAGGGACCTTTGAAGATCATCTAGTCAAACCCTTCTGCTGTGTTCAGGGCCATCTTGCACTAGAACCAGTTACTCAAAGCCTCATCCAACCTGACTTTGAATGTTTCTGTGGAAGGCACATCCACAACTGCCCTGAGCAATCTGCTCCATTGTCTCATCACCCTCATTGCAAAACGCTTCCTCCTTGTGCCAAATCAAAATCTACTGTCCTTGACTTTAAAAGCACTACCCCCGTGTCCTGTCACTACATGCCTTTGTAAAATAGTCTCTTTTAATCTTTAAGATCCCTTTAAGAACTGAAAGGCTTAGGATTTTCTCCAGGCTGAACATCCCTAACTCTCTTAACTTTCCTTCAGAGGAGAAAGTTCAGACCTGGGGAGAAAGAGGCATAAACAGGCAGTGGCTTAGCATGGATCCTCAGTCAGGATCCTCCCTGAGTACTTTCAGGAAGCAAGAGGACCAAAAGTCATTTTTCCTTTCCTCTTTCACCCTATGATGAAAGGAGAGCAAGAAAGGTAGAAGATTGTCTGCAGGTTACCTGTAAAGAAAGCCTGCAAATGAAACAAAGGCAACTCCATGGCTCCCTCAATGTGATTTTTGCAAGAACATGCAGAAATGTTTTCCCAGTGAATTAGCATTTTATGTACTACCTCTTTCTACATAATAAAATGTTTTTAAACCCCCCCAACAGCTTTAAATAATAGAAGAGGAAGATCTTTCTAGTGAGGCTGAGCAGAGCAGTCCCCAATTTAGCTGATGTAACTGTACATTCATCCTGGACCTTTGTCAGCACACATTAAAAATACCTCATCAGTTTAACCCATTTACTTTTCTAAGGGGATGCTGGGAGCTCATGGCTGCTAAATGAATTAAGAGACACAGCCAGGCTGGAAAAGAAACCTTTGAATGTTTCATTCTGCTGTTGCATAATGCACCATGTGTCACACGTGTGGGCTCAGAAGGCATCTTGCAAGCAGTAGCACCCTGACAGCTGAAAGGGAGAGTGGCTTGAGGGCTCCTGTTTGTCTGCATTTGTGGCCAGATCAGTTTGGGCTGAGTCCTGCAGTGCCACTGCCTGCATGGGGACAAAGCGCAGAAAGTATTTAAGTGTGCCTCACTCTTCTGTTTGGTGGCCTGCTTCTTTGGGAGGGCTTCTTTGGCCTCTGGTCTGCACTCCATTAAACAATGGGAGCAGAGAGAGCTTCAGGCAGCTTTGAATCAGCCCTTTGCTAGGGGCAGTGTGCTTGAAGTGTCAAACTTTGTCCCTGCTCCTCTGCTAGTGACACTATTACAGATTTCTCAGCTCGTGAAGGAGCTGCACTTCAGCTCTTGCCTGGTACAGAGGGAAAGCTCTTAGGAACTCCTGAAAACAAAGTGAGGCAAGGACCATAATTTTGTTACCAGCAGAGTCTGTTTTAAAGTGCTTCAATAAATGTCTCAGGCACCAGTAAAGCAAAATTCTTTTTATACCCAAGGACTTAGAGGGCAGATCTGTACTGGTGTGGACTGGGGATGTAAGAATTTTCTTCAGGCCTGCTTGAAATCTGGCACACAATGTTTCCCTGGGGGCTTCAAGCATCATTTTGCTAAAGAAAACTTTACATCTGGAAAGGAAAGAGAAATATTTGTCAGTCAATTTTCACAGCTTCTGCTCCTCGACCATTTTCAAAGGGCAGAAGGAGTCAGATGCATCCTGCTACACTTACAGAATCAGAGACTGCTTTGGGTTGGAAGGGACCTCAAAGCTCATCCAGCCCAGATTGCTCAAGGCCTCATCCAGCCTGGCCTTGAACACTTCCAGGGAGGGGACATCCACAGCCTCCCTGGGCAGCCTGTGTCTCCCCACCCTCACTGTCAAGAATTTCTTTCTAATTTCCAGTCTAAGTCTTCTCTCTTCCAGCTCAAAGCCATTGCCCTTCGTACTATCACTCCAAACCCTTGTCAAATGTCCCTCCCCAGTATTCCTGCAGCCCCTCCAGCAGGTACTAGAAGGCTGCTCTAAGGTTTCCCTAGAGGCTTCTCTTCTGCAGGCTGAACAGCCCCAGCTGTGTCAGCCTGTCCCCATAGGGAAGGTTCTCCAGCCCTCTGATCATCTTTGTGGCCTGCTCTGGGCCTTCTCCAACAGTTCCACATCCTCCAAGCACTGGGAGTACCAGAACTGGACACAGTGCTCCAAGTGAGGTCTCAAAAGAGAGAGGGGGAAACCAGCACAAGGGTCTCAGAATGCTCTTTTCCTTAGTCTCTTCATTTGGATGTTTCTCTGTGCAGAGCTGCAGAGTGTACAGGACAAAGGTATGAGGCATTCAGTTGCAGAGAGATTTGCTGGGCAGCAAACTCTGTTGGCCATTTCTGTCAGCTGCTGTGTGAGACCTACTTCCAAATGTTGGACTTCTTCTGAGTGTTCTGGGATGGTTTATTCTGACCAACAGCTGCTGCCTTTTTAGTTCTTCCCTTCAGGTACAAAGACAAATTCTCCTGAGTCTGTGTGGGGTGTGAAGGAGAAAAATTAGTGTGAGCTGATGGATGCTCTGCCCAGCCAGTCTGGATTGTTGGTGGTGTCTACTGGCAAGCAGCTCAGGAGGCATCACATTATGCTGGCTTCTACTTCACTATATATAGAGAACCTGAGTCCTTATGAGTGAAATGTTTCCCTTTGCTGCCTTCAAATAACAGCTTTGCAGCTTCCCTCTGCCACCTGTGGCTGCTGTAAGCTGTGTGCTGGTCCTCCTGGATGCCTGTACCTACTGCAGACCTGTCACCAAAGGCTGAAGGAGATTGCTCAGCAGGGATTACATTGTCCTTAAAATCAATCCAGTGCTTTCTGCTTTCCCTTTTTCTCCTAACATTGGGCTCTCAGTAGCCCTCCTCTGCCAAAGTCAGTAATGGGTTTGTAGCTGGAAAAGATGAAGCAGCAGGTCCTGGATCTTCTGGAGGAACCTTGCCATAGAATTCAGAATGCCTGCCAGTCCCAACTTTACTGTCCTGCAGAGAGAAGGGGGAAGAGACAGAGAGAGAAGGGGGGACAGAGAGAGAAGGGGAAGAGGGGGGAGAGACAAGGGGGAAGAGGGAGAGGGGGAAGATACTTTGGGATGTTCTTGATATTTGACTCCATTTGATTGCTTAAATAGGATGGAAAGAGAAAATAAGTTTGTGTTTGATTCTTCAGCACAATCCTGCTGACTGCCTCAGTGTGCCTGAGGTTAGCCTCAGTAGATGTGGGAGGAACATTCTCCATCCTGCCCCTCACTTCCATCACCATGTTTGCTTACATCTTCTGTCTCTAGGTATAAAAACAGTTTTTGATTCTTCCAAATCAAAACTGCATCCTAAGTGTTTATTCTGCATGAAGATTAATTTTAATGACATTTACCTTTAGGTCCCAAAAAGCAATAGGTGACATGAACGCCCTATATGAACACCAAGAGGACTTCCAAGTGTGGAAGGGAATTTTTCCCTCTCAGAGAGGAAATGTCCTTGATGAATCTGTGCCTTTATGGTGTTCACATTCAGATTGTGTAAGGAGCTCAGGGACTAGAGCTGGGCCCTGCTCACTGCACAGTCTCCACAAATCAGTAAGGATTGAGCATTGAAGACTCTTCTTACACTGTTACTAACAATAAGAATGATTTAATAATGGTTTTCACTTTCTTCTCTTCTTGGTTTTCTTCTAACTGGCTGTGCCTGGCTCCTATGGAAATGACAGGCTAATGGGAACAGCTAATTGCATAGAGAGCTGTGGAAAGGCTGTCTCAAAAAATTCTGTTAATGCACTTAAATCCTGAGCACCTGAGCAGTGCCCAACCTCAGCTTGGTGCAGTAACAGCTCAAACTTCCAGAGTGCACACAGCAGGACTTGGAGTCCTGTTCCACTGGTTTAGCTCACACCTGATAAAGTTTTTTTGAAGCTTCAAATATCTTTTCTCTTCTTAAGCCCAGACTTAGGTTCATAGGGGGGAAAAAAAATTAAATCTCTTTTATTTGGAGCCCTTACAAGCTCTCTCTTGCCCCTTCTCAACTCACTGACCCTTCAGAACGTACTGTCAGATGGAAACAAGTGAAGCCACAAATTGTAGGAGGGGTGAGACTGGAAGGGCAGGAGAAGGGCTGATGGTTGTGGAAGCCCCAGAAGAAGCAGCTGCTAAGAAAGGTGGTGATTAATTTGACACACTGCTATTGTGTCATGACTGACAGCCTGGAGCTGAAAAAGGTGCCTAGGAATGATTTATTCACACAAATAGGCAGAAGATTGAGGAGGAACCTCTGCCTTCTGCCAAGAGTTTGACCTCAGGTAACATCAGGTTCCTAGAGGATGTTCAGCACTGCAGATTTCCTCCATGGTGGGGTGACTGGCAGAAGGATAGCAGCCCCAGCTGGCATGAGCCCTGTTATTTCTGCCAGAGGTGCCCAAGGTGAAGAACTTTGTAAGGGCAGCCTCCTGGCCAAACACCACCAGCCCTTTGCTCAGGAGCAATAAAGATCTGCTCACTGTCAACAGAGGAAATTGCTTAGGATGCCTCGAATAGCTTCATGTAGGGAGGCTCAGACCTTCCCACAAGGAAGCAGCTGAGCTAGGGGCACTTTGCAGGAGGAGCTTCAGTCTTCTGCCAGTACATGGGCTGCATCCTAGGGGCAAAGGCTCTTGCTCAGGAGTGCTGAGGGAGACTTTTTCTTGCTTTTCCTTGCCTTGTGCATCTGCATGTGACCCAGGGGTACCTGTGCTGTGACTCCATGAAACGTGGGTGTAAGCAAGCTGCCTTAGGTACTGGTGACAGCAAGGCTGCTCTGGAAGTTGTGTGGCCTCTCAGTGAACATGGACCTCGTGGAGTGAGGTTGTGACTGAACCAGCAACCCTCTGCACAACACCATTCATGACCACAGCTGTGTTCACAGAGCCGTGAAGCTGAACTGTGAGCAGTTGAAGGTCACGCAGGGCTGCTCTCAACCCCAGTGCTGCTGTCCTGCCAGGCACAGCAAACAGCCCAGTGGGCTCAGGGGGCTTGGCTGTGACATAATTGCCACACCAGTTACCCCAGAACTGTGATTAAATGCTGCCTGCAGTCTCCTGCAGCACAGATGTTGCTTAAATCTTTTATTTGAGGTCTTAATTTATCTCCTGTTGGATCCCTGTGAGGCCTTGCCTCTTGCTTTATCATGCCCTTGAGCACTGCTTTGTCGAGAGGGCAGGGCTGCATTTCTGCTTTCTAGACAAACAGCAGCCTACAAGCAAACACTTAGCTCTGACATTCCTTTTTCCCATGGGTTTTCTTTGGTGCCTTCCTGTTCATGTAGGATGTGTTGATGGCACTCTTGAAGCACAGATAGTTTGGCAGAGAGAAGCACATTATCTTGCACTGAAGTATAGTAAGCACTCCCTATCTGCACAGTGATTTGTTCACTGCTTTGTAGGCAGTGCCCTGAAGAGAGGACTTCTTTCAAAAGAGCATCAAAAAGCACAGGCGTGTCTGAAAGAAGTTACTAAGCAGAGCAGAAAATGACATTTCAGGGTGTAGTGAAAGGTGTGAATAAAACTGGAGTGCTGTAATTCAGCTCCTGGAAATGTGGTTTCCCCACTACTCACCCATGCTACATCCAGTTCTGTGTTCCCAGCATAAGAGGGACACAGAGCTGCTGGAGTGAGTCCAGAGGAGGGCCACAAGGATGAAGCAGCTCTGCTGTGAGGGCAGGCTGAGGGAGCTGGGGTCATTCAGCCTGGAGAACAGGAGACTCCAGGAGGACCTTAGAGCTGCCTGCCAGTACCTGAAGGGATCTTATAGGAAGGCTGCAGAGAAACTTTTGCTGAGGGTGTCCAGAGACAGGCCAAGGGGGAATGATTTGGAGCTGAGGCAGAGCAGGGTTAGACTGGAGCTGAGGAAGTTCTTAGTAGAAGGGTGGTAAGACTCTGGAACAGGCTGCCCAGGGAGGCTGTGGATGCCTCCTCCTTGGAGGTGTTGAAAGCCAGGCTGGATGAGGCCTTGAGCAGCTGAGTCTAGTTGGCAGATGTCACTGGCTATGGCAGGGAGGTTGGAGTAGGTGAGCTCTGATTCTATGATCATCCAGCCCAACCTAGCACCCAGCCCATGACAATCAACCAGACCATGGCACTGAGTGCCCCATCCAGGCTTTGCTTCAACACCTCCAGGCATGGGCACTCCACCCCCTCCCTGGGCAGCCCATTCCAATGCCAATCACTCTCTCTGATTCAAGAGTTCATCTTGCTGTAGCCAGGCCCCTAAGCACAGGGTATTAGGGATGCACTAACACAGCTTTGAAAAGGCAGGGAACTGAGTAACAGTCTCCAGCACAAGTAGGTCACTTCTGTGTGTCAGTCCTAAGTGGGTTACTGGCTCACTGAGATAGCAGTGATGCCTTGCACTCCTGCACTGCCTCCACAGAATGGCCTAGAATTGGATTTCTGGATTCATCTAGAGGGAGATTTACTTTACCTGTAGCACAGCTGTTGTGGCAGGACTCTGCTAGCCAGGTTTCCTTTCCTTACAGGCTGGTGGGATCACCATGCATATGCAGGCTGATGCTAGATGGTGGTAGTCTGGGAGGTTCCCCCCCTCCCACAATTCACCAGACTAACTCAGGAGATTAGAAGTTAAGGATGAAGCTGTATTGTACAGTGTAGCATAAATTTACAAGCATATATATATATACACACAATATTTACAACTATATACAATTGTATACAAGTTAAAAAGAAATACAGAAACCCCTCCTGAACAGCAGAACCACTCAGGAAGGCTCCAAACTAACTCCCTTCCTTCTTCCCACCCCCTCCCTTATCTCAGAAGGCTTACCTGCAGGGGTGAGATGCAGATAATGAGTTAGAAGAAAAATGACTAGATGGAGTTATACAGGTCCAGGCAAAGGAGTTAATGAAGCAAGCAGCAGCCAGATAGAGACTGAGAAACTTTGTTACTGTTTCTTGGTTTTCTATCTCTAAGCAAAACCAGTGGCTGATATAGACATCACTATTATTTTCCTTTCACAGCCAATGATCTTATTTCTCTCATTAAAATATTCCAATTAGCCTCAAACCAGCACAATAGAGCTTCAATTTAAGAGCAGAGCCACAGCCTGGGCTCTGCTGTCTTCTGAGGGAAACAGTTAACCATCAACTTGCAGCTCTTCAGCTCTCTGTAAACTTGCAGCCAAACTGATTTTGCTGGCATCAATTTCCATCTCCATTTCAACATCTCAGCCCCTTATATTCTAGACTCATGGAATCATTTAGGTTGGAAAAGCTCTTCAAGATCACAGAGTCCAACCATTAACCCTACTCTACCAAGTCCCCCACAAAGCCATGTCCCCAAGCACCACACCTACACATTTTCCATACTTAACAGTAGGATTTCTTCCTTCTTTAATCACAGAAACACCCAGGTTGGCAAAACCCCTCAGCATCACCAAGTCCAACCTATAAGCTACATCATATCCCTAAGCACTTTTGGTGAGAATATATGGAAGGAATTTTCTTCTAGTTAAGAAGAAATTAATCAGAGAATTAGAGTTGTAAATCTCTGTGGTGTTATACAGCAGCTTTGCAGTACTTGTATCTATTTACATGAAGATTTTTTTCTGGAGAAAGCCAGAAAGAATCTGCATTATGTTAACAGCCAAACCAAGCCTTCAGTTTTCATTTTCCTCTTCTCCAAGATTCTGACAAAATCTTTGCATAACTGAACCTGCAACCTCTGCTTATGCCTACCAGCAAGAGCATCAGGACACAACACGTGTCAGTGCTGGCTTTAGTTAGGATACAAATACATCATCTTCATTAACACCTTAAAAATCATAGAATGGTTTAAGTTGGAAGGGACCTTAAAGCTCAGCCAGTACCAACCTCCTGCCATAGGCAGGGACCTCTCCCACCAGAACAGGTTGCTCAAAGCCTCACTCAACCTGGCCTGGACCACCTCCAGGGAGGTTGTGGAGCACAGAAGCACAGAATGTGATCAAATTCTGTGATTCTGTGCCTCACAACCTCCCTGGGCAACTTGTGCCAGCATCTCACCACCCTCACTAGAAGGAACTTCCAACATCCTGTCCAAATCTCCCCTCTGTAAGTTCAAACCCATTCCTCCTCCTCCTGCCATTACAAGACTTTGTCAGTAGTCCCTCCTCAGCCCTCCTGTAGTCCCCTTCAGATACTGGAAGGCTACTACAAGGTTCTGCTCAAAGCCTTCTCCAGGCTGCAGAGTCCCAACTCTCTCAGCCTGTCCTCATAGCAGAGCTGCTGCAGCCCTCTGAGCATCTTTGTGGTGATCTTGGAGGTCTCTTCCAACCTGGTTGATTCTATGATTCTATCATTCTATGAAGTTTGGAAAAGACCTTTAAGATGAAGTCCAACCATCAACCCAACTACCATGACAATCCAGGAGGTACATGACCTCCCAGTGAAATAATGATAGCAGAGGTGCAGATTCTGTTATCAAGCACCACTGAAATGGACAGATCAAAGAACAGGACTCTGGAAGGGTTTTGGAACAGTCCTGGGAGGTTTGTTTCCTCCCAGTCATGGAATCATACAATGGTTTGGATTGGAAGGGGTCTTGGAGATCATCCAGTTCCAAACCCCTGCCATGGGCAGGGACATCTCACACTATAACAGGTTACTCAAGGTCTCATCCAACCTGGCCTTGAACACCTCCAGGGAGGTTGTGAAGAACTGTGCTCCACAACCTCCTTGGGCAACCTGTTCCAATGTCTCCCCACCCTCACGATGAAGTCATTCCAGTCCTCTGCAAGGGCTGTCTGAAGAGGACAGCAGCAGTGTGGAAGGGTGAAGAAGAGTTTTTGCACCAACCACATTCATATCTCTGATAGCAGAAGAGATTGCCACAGAACCTTCAAAGGCACATTGCTGTCTCCTGTTCATGTTGTCAGTGAAACTTCAGTTAACTGTTCTAGTTCCATTTCTAATCATGGTTGTAGGGAGTGAGCCAGATTCCTGTTACCAGGCTATTTTTATGCCTCTTCAAATGGAGCTCTAAGTGTGTGCAAATTACCTCTGTGACTTTACAGATGTGAGTCTGTGCATCCCATTATTAGAAGTAAAAGAAGGGTTGATGGAGAAGCTCTTGCACTAGCAGAGTTCACTGCAATTTGTGATTCTCAAACTTTCATTCTTTTTTTCTTCTAGAAAACAGTGGAGAGACTTGGATGCCAATAAAAGGCTGACTCCACAGCACCAGAGACTGGAATTCCCTTCACGTGGTGAACAGCTTTGGTGAGTGTTTCTCTCTCAGTTCAGTTGCCATTAGGAAATGTTTGGACATCAGGAAAAAAGTTTTTTCCTGGAGAGAGTGGTCAGGGACTGGAATGAGCTGCCCAGGGAGGTGGTGGATTCACCCACCCTGGCTGTGTTTAAGAGTGGTTTGGATGTGGTGCTTAGGGCTATGTTTTAAGGTGAAGTTTGTAGAGTTATAGATTGGACTTGGTGATCCTGAGGAGCTTTGCCAACCTGGATATTTCTGTGGCTCTGTGACATGCCTCTGTTAGAGTCATGAGTCTGTGTGGAATCTCTGTCCCCGGCTCTTAAACCCTTATTTAGCTTTTACTGAAGGCTTCTTCACACAGGCCAAGATCAAAATCAGCTGAAATTCTTTTGCTGATTATGTGAGTGGAAGCTTCAGTAGCCTCTGCTTCCACAGAACAGTTGTGTGCATCCACTGCAGCTGCCAACGAGGGTCATGGGCAGTTTGCATTGTCAACGTTGGCTGGTTGAAGGTGCCGGCTCCCTTCTCTCTGTGCTCTCAAACAGCTGCTAAGGGGCAGTGAGTTCTGGCAAGTTGTGAGGAGCTGGAATTAAAAGTAAAGTCAAGTCATCCTGTTTACAAACCCACGTACGTTCTCCTCCACTCCAGCTCCCACACGTGTACACATTCTTGAAGAGATCCTTGTTTGAAGTAGAATTAGCTTGCAGCAGCATGGAATATTTAATCAAAGTCAGGACTCACTCAGGCCACACATAAACGTGTCGAATTGCAGCTGGAAGTGCCTTCCCCTAGCTCAGCCCCTCCTGTGGAGACGTTCACAGCATGGCTAGCTGCTGCTGGAGCTGTCTGCACTAGCTCCTTGGCTCTGGTTCCTGCAAAGCTGCCAGGTGCAGACAGAAGGACATGATGTAGCTCTGACCTTGGCTGTGCAACAGGGAGCCAGAGGCTTTCCTTTTAAGTCACTCTCTGCACACAAAGGGAACGAGGAGGGCATGCGAGAATGGAAGTGTGCAGAGGTTTGTAGGTGGGGTAGACCTTGGTGTGCTGAGCTGGAATTCCACCAGAAAAATAGCTCTGAGATAAGATGTCTCTGCAGTGGAGTCTGGGCTGCAGCTCCTAAGTTTCATGTCTGCCTCTGAAGCTGATGAGACTGAGAGAACATAAAATAACACCCAGTTGTCATCAGCATTTTTCCTGCCCAGGGACATGGTGGAGTCCCCCACCCTGGATGTGTTTAAGAGTGGTTTGGATGTGGTGCTTAGGGATATGGTTTGAGGTGAATCTTGTAGAGTAGGGTTCTAGGTTGGACTTGGTGATGCTGAGGGGCTTTGCCAGCCTGGGTGTTTCTCTGATTCTGTCTTGTAACCTGATGACACAAAACACAACAAGGTTGATTAGCACTGGAATATAACCTCATGTAGCCAAGATGGTGATGGCTGGGGGAAGAGAAGAGACCTTTCTTGCCTGTCAGCTCTACAGCCCTGCACATTCATCTGTCCCAGACTGCTGCCCCCAGCAGCCATGGATGGTGCTGGCAGTGGGGCATCACTTCACAGGCTCACAGGATGTCAGGGGCTGGAAGGGACCCAAAGAGCTCATCCAGTCCAACTCCCCTGCCAGAGCAAGGCCAGTCTAGCTCAGGGCACACAGGAGCACATCCAGACAGGCCTTGAAAGGCTCCAGAGAAGGAGACTCCACAACCTCTCTGGGCAGCCTGTGCCAGGGCTCTGGGACCCTTCCAGGCAAGAAGTTGCCCCTTGTGTTGAGCTGGAACCTTCTGTGCTGCAGCTTCCATCC